>CM065381.1:8810000-8892500 GCA_033060915.1 Euryodendron excelsum | reverse complement strand
ATTACATATTCATATTATCCTTAACGTATAGCTCGTCGTAAGACACATCGAGTTACAACTTCTTAGCATGTGTAGATTTGTTATTATTTTAGTTAAGTCGGCAAAAATATACAAGATGTATTCACTTTTAATAGGTGAGCACCCCATGCAGATGGGGCTCATGTGATGTTCAGGACCTATAATATAATTTGTCACATTTTAGACCCTACAAATGGGTGAGAAAAATGTTATTAATACAACATTAAAAGCTTTAAAAACTTTCAAAGGAACGGAAACACTATGACACTTAAAAATAATTGAAAGCTACACACCATGATCCTCCTTCTACTCTAGGGACAATTTCTAGGTTGATGAGACATTATAACTCTAATAAGTGAAGAAGTAAAAAATCCCGAAAATTTCCAATAAGTTTTAGAATTTAAACTTAAACTTAAACTTTACAATATAACAAAATAAAACTTCTAGTGCTTCAAATGTTATTGACTTATTATTACTGATAAGGCACTAGCTCAAATGGTGAAAAATATAACAATAAAACACATCAAGGATTAAGATGTTTTTGTAAGGCACTAGCTCATCTTGTTCATTGATTTTTAGTTTTGGTGACGTGCTAACTTTCCTGAAATGGCAAAATGGAGAGGATTCCAATGTCCATGTAGCAGGATATGAGATATCAAACTACCATATATGATCAATGAATAAATACTACAAGTGGGACAAGAATTGAACTGGTTAAATAATCTTAGATCTTATCTCCTCGAGAAAACCAATAATAAAAAGAAGATCAGACTAATAACTAAGTAGGAGCGAGAGGTATATGCACATTCATATAATGAAAACTTCATGTATAAGACAAATAAAGCTAGGCAATATGTGAATTGACGTTATTTTTCAATTTATGAGAGAGAAAGTTGATAACCAAAAATAAGATACATGTGGATTTGTGAACGAAATGAAATTTGAAAGTAATTGAATATGTTATTATTGCTGTTCCCTTAATGGCAAAAATCATCAAGCAGATTATAGACTAATGATTTTTCTCTATTGTTTTTATTGGGAGTCAAAAAATTAACTCGGCTACACCTTTAAAGTATTATTAAAAAATTATTGTTTCGTGGCAATTTTTTCTTACTAAAGCATGTTCAGATCTTTGATCTATTACTTTTAAATTTCATACAAAATTATTATTTACATAAATTATATAAAATTTATATATTTTATGAATAATAATTAATTAAAAGACATGAGAGATTCATATAAATTATATAAAATTTATACATTTCATGAATGATAATTAACCCTAAAAGGCATGAGAGAGATCGAAATTGGGATCACGAGGACAAATCAACCACGTAACACTCTATTCAACCAATCTTGTATGGTAGCATAGCAATAATAAAACATGTATGTATAGGTATATTAACAAGCGGAAGGGCATTTAGGTAAATAAGCGAGGATTGAGGTGGAAATAGTAAAACTTGAAACGAGAGGCGGGAGGGCCGGTGGATGCTATAAAAGCCGACGCTGGACGCCAAATCCCCACCACCCGAACCCTGGTGGCCCCTAATTTTCACTCCTTTTTCTCTCGTCTCCCTCTGTCTAAAATTTTCCAGCTATTGGAAGCTTACACGAAAAGTCGGAAATAGTAGAATTGGAAGAAGAAAAAAAAAATAGCCCAAAAAGGCGAGGCAAACGATCGCAAGCCCTAGAAGTTACCCCCAAAAAAAGCAGGGTTTGCAGATCAAAAATGTTGAATCTTTGATACACATACATAGTGTATGTACTGATTCTATCTGGAATCTCCCGAGCTTGCAAAGGTGCGGACTTGAATTGTTTTTTTTAATGCTTTTTTTGGTTGTGATCTGAGTTCTCTGGTTCAAAAGTCTAGGAATTTCTGTTGGGTTTGAGTTTGGTGTATTTTGGGTGTAATGAAGGGGTATGATGGGGATAAATTTGGCTTTTGGTTCGGAACTGGAATGTGCTGTGATCCGTCGTTTGGCTTTTGTGGGTTAATTTTCAGATCTGTTTCTGATTCTGTTGCCTGTTTGAGTTTTGTGGGTTCGTTGAAGCATTTTCGATGTTATTGTTGTTTTGTTTCTATTCTTTTTTCTTCTTGTTTGGTTTATGATGTTTTGTACATCTATTTGATTTGTAACGTTTACCTGAATTCCAGGTTCATTTGTATTTTTTTGCCATTATGGTTCTTCAATCGTTTTCTGATTTTGTTCGGATCTCTATCTTGAATGTCAATATTTTTAGAAATGTTCTAGTAGCCCTTTTTTGGTTGCTGAAAAAACAGAGAAAAATGGGAAAAGATAAAATTTTTGTCATATATTTACTATTTTATAGTATTAGGTTGATTGAAGAGAAAAAAATTTCATATCCTGAGGGGGTGTTCGTCTTGAACAAGGTTGCTTTTAACTAAGCGAGGAATTTTTTATTTTTAAGAAAACTGGAATTTTGAAGCTCGCTCTATCTCTCTCTACAAGCTTTTGTTGGTGAATGAAAACACTTTTTTGCGGTTTTCTTTTGTGGATATCTGAATTGTCTGAAGGAAGTGAAAATAATATATGCTGTAACTGCAATAGTTGTTTTGTTGCTTAAATTTTATGTTCAATTATTCTAATCGTGTAATTTACATGCCATGCACAAGCAGCATGTCAGTGTTTGATGCATTTCTGTAATATTCCAGAATTTGTGCCTCCTGGTTGCAGGTTTCAATTCGCCGAGAATACATTTGCCCAAGATTGTGCCTTTACCTTCTATGCTTTGACCGACTTGGTGGTAGATTTTCATCATGGTTGCTACTGCTGCCACTTCTGCATTCTTTCCGGTCGCTTCTACACCACCTGAAACTGGTGCCAAGACATCCAGCAAGCTTGGAGGAGCTCCAGCAATTGTAGATGCACGAAGGACTAAGTCAAAGTCTGCTTCTAGCAGGGGTTTGCAGGTTAAGACCAATGCGCAAGCCCCCTCCAAGGTAAACGGTACCAAAGTTCTAGTGGAAGGCTTTAAGAGTGAGGATGAGACGTCTTCACCTCCACCAAGGACTTTTATCAACCAATTGCCAGATTGGAGCATGCTTCTTGCTGCTATCACAACAATATTCTTAGCAGCGGAGAAGCAATGGATGATGCTTGATTGGAAGCCAAGGAGGCCCGACATGCTCGTTGACCCGTTTGGCTTGGGAAAAATTGTTCAGGATGGTCTTGTTTTCCGTCAGAACTTCTCTATCAGATCATATGAAATAGGGGCTGATCGGACTGCGTCTATAGAGACATTGATGAATCATTTGCAGGTATGGTCAAACCTTCATTTTGTTCTGGAGATAATATTTTTGTCTTAGATATGTAGCCAAGAAAAGAAGAAATTACATTAGAAGAATCCATGCATTGTATGTATCATTTGGAGCTACTTTTTGATCAACATGTTTTAGCTTTGTTAAGTTCTTCATGAGAGCTTATTGCAGGAAACGGCCCTTAACCATGTGAAGGGTGCGGGACTTCTAGTTGATGGCTTTGGTTCAACTCCGGAGATGTGCAAAAAGAACCTCATTTGGGTGGTCACCAAAATGCAGGTTTTGGTAGATCGCTATCCAACTTGGTGAGTTGGTCCTATGTGTATATCATCACCTTCTCCATGATGATAGTACCTTTTTGTGGCTCTAATGGTTTGATTGTCTCTAGAGCTTGATGCCATGTTTGGCTGCTATTGGCTATACTAGATTCGTATTACATGTATTCACTACCTCTATAGTACCTCATCATGTTGTAGAGATGAATCCCTAACTTTTAGATTCTTTCAGGATGACTTGATTACAATCATTGAGGTGAATGTAAAGCTTACTTCATTAGCTTTAAAAGATTAGGAGTCTATTTTTGTTCATCAGTTGGTTAAAATTTTATTTGTTACTTAAGACTATTATTTTTCTCAACAATCATGTGTAAGGGGGTGTTTGGATGGACAGCTTATAAGCTATAAGCTAGTTTTCAAAAGCCACTTTTCAAATGGCTTTTTTAGAAAATAGTATTAGATATAAGCAGCTTTTTTAAGCCACTTTTTTATGATCAGCCAAACACAATTTAAAAAAGTTAGAAGTTTAAGTCATAAACTACTAAATATGCGGGGGTCTAAACCCCCCCTAAATGAGGAAGCATGCATGATAGTTCTTGATGCCTAACATGAAACTAAATTAAGGTGGTGGGCAAGGAACCAAAATTTCATTTGTTTCCTTCGAAACAACTGAAACATTTATGTTTCCTGAGGTACCAAAACGAAATCTTAGTGGAATACTAAAATTCCAATATTTTTACTGAAACATACCGAAACACACTAAGATGAACCGAAAAACTATGAAACATGTCGAAACAGTGAGTTGTTTTGTCATCTATGTGACAATTTTGGTCATTGCTTGTAGCTCCCTTCTTTTTTATTATTTTTATTACAATTACCATAATTTTGGTCATCTTTATTGTTTATTGTCCCTACAATTAATCTAGGCCAATGTTTCAAAATAGTTATTTGAAAACTAATGTACTACATAAACTCCCAAATTATCTTGGAATCACGTGATACCAACATTATGCTAGTATCATTTTAAAAATAGAACTTAATTAATTAATGATTGATGAAATATACCAAAATTAATTTTTTACTATTTTTTAGGCATATTAGCATTTATTAATCACTGCCATCGTTGTTTTTTCTAATATATATGACTGTATAGCCATCAAACATTTTAAATTATTAACTTTATTAGCTGCAGAAATACACATGGATGAACTTATATTCACATTTCCAAATGTTTCCTAATGTTTCTATTTTTTTTATCCATTTCCATCATGTTTTCGAAACGTTTCCGTTTTCAAGCCCACCGAAACATTGAATCGAAATGAAATTTTGATCTTTGGTGGTGGGGGCAGAAGGGGTTGAAGGGAGCACTAGAAATTAACATGAAGTAAGATATATATTTTCAGTATATTCCCCATTTGTTAAAGGTTGAAATTTGTATTTACACAAGAAATGAATATGGAGCACTAACTGCCATGCTTTGGAGGCTTCTCATTAGATGAGATTTCCAGGTCACTCCAGCAGATGTGATGCCAGAGTGCTAGAGAACCTTCCCATCCATCAATGGTACCTGGTTAATATAGTGGCTTTAAACAAAGTTACCTGGATCATTGGGGTGCTATGGTTTGACTTATACCTCTAACTCTAGATTGTGGTGCATAGGGGGAACTTTCTTCATAGATCTTATTTGTTAATCAAAGTTTGAAAGAGAAAAACTATTTTGGGTTACCTCTTGTTTCTGCTCACATTAGTTTCTTGACGTGGCCTTCCTCTCTTTTTTGACCCCTAAGATTTTACATTTCATTGTTTGATGTTTGCATGCACAAAAGGAGGAAATAAAAAAAATCTATGGGAAGAATTAAGAACTGAACTCTTAAATTTGTGTCATGAAACTGAAGGGTTAAATAATAACAGTCGAATACAATAAACAAAGGCTTTGGTTTGATGTCATACGAACAACGCATTAGTCTGTGTGTTTTAAGTAGCAGTTGAACCCACAAACTTGTTATTTGCGAAAACATGTCCATTATCACCAAATATGCAAATTAGGTTCTTAGTGAAATCCTTGGAAATTGTTCCTATATTGCTATCAGAAATGAATGGGCTTGCATCAAATTATACTTAAACATTAAATTGTTAATAATTTGTGGGCAATTCATGCTTTGGTACATATAACTTCTGCTGCTCTTTGGTACTTTAATGCTATATGATGATGATGATTACATCCACATAATTGGCTTAGTTTGTGTAGGTTTTTGATTTCATATTTAGTATGAGATTCTAGGTCACTTATCAAAAAGAAGAAAAGAAAAAAAAAAAGAGATTCTAGATTACAACCAGTTTTTAACTACGAAGTGAAGTCTTAACTTAAAGGACATCATGTCCTGGAACTCATGGAAATTACTGCTGAAGTTGTTTATAGTTTGAGCTTCTTTATTTCTTTCAGGGGTGATGTTGTGCAAGTAGACACCTGGGTAGCTGCGTCCGGAAAGAATGGCATGCGGCGTGATTGGCTTGTCCGTGACTGCAAGACAGGGGAGATTCTAACAAGAGCTTCTAGGTATTAACTTATTTAAACCTCATGACTTTTCTATGATGTCATTAGCATTCCTCTATGTTTCCCTTGTGAAAGTTTAGTGGAGCCACAATATATTCTCATGAACACATATCGGCATGTTTACTCCTTCAGACAAGGGTCTGTATTTTATTCTGTTATTCTTATAATAAATAAAATTGCATGATATTGGTGAAATACTATTTTAAATAGCAAAAGAAGCAGCTAAACATGAAATCATGTACAATTGATTTTAAAGTCTTCTGTAAAAAATTTTTTTGGCTTTCTTGTGATTAGGATAGATATTCTCAGGAGCATGGTAAGCCATGGATTTTTAGTGTGTCAATAGTAACTTGATCTGCAGATGAATTTAAATGACTTATTTGGACTAACTGACCAGAGTTCTTTTCATTGTGGTGACTTTTGGTTGGACATATTGCAGTGTCTGGGTGATGATGAATAAAGAGACTCGGAGGTTATCCAAAATTCCAGATGAAGTACGGGTTGAAATATGTCCTTATTTTGTGGATTCACCTCCCGTTGTGGATGAGGACAGCAGAAAATTACCAAAACTCAGTGAAAGCACAGCAGATTATATTCGTACTGGCTTAACTGTAAGTTAAAGACTGTATGATTATGAAGATGATTTCCCTTTGAAATGTACCATGACTTTCACTGCTCGGTCTGTGTTTTGTTATATGATGATTTGTCTATTTGAATTGATCAGCCTAGATGGAGTGATTTAGATGTCAACCAGCATGTCAACAATGTGAAATACATTGGTTGGATTCTTGAGGTAAATCTCTTTTCTTTCTTTTGAAGCTTCATTTATTTATTTTTTTCTTGTTATAAATAAATGCTTCACCTATTTGATTCCTCTTGATATTGATTTTCTTAGTCTCATAAAAAAAAATGACACTAATGCCCACTGGAATGTTCTGTTCAACCTGATCTTATTCCTTGCCAAGATCAGTTTGATCAAGAGACTACACAAACCCAAGTCTTAATCTTCTTTTTCGCTTCATTGTTATGATAGATGGTGGTTTTGTTAAAGCTCCGAAATCAGTTTCCTCTTAAGAATTGTGTTTGATTACTTAAAACAACCTAAAGCTCCAAAGTCAGATTACTCTTCTTAATTAGGTTTGATAAGGGGTTTGGCTGAATAACACTAGTTGAGATTCCTTTCCTGTTCAGGAATCATATGGTTGTTATAAAAATAATTTTAGCTGGAATAATGCTTGCATGTTTGCTTCTGCTTTTCCCATTATTTGAGTCTAGGTTCATGCCTTTTGTCATTGTAACATAATTACAAAATGAGAATCACCGAGTTTCCTCTTAAGTCGCAATCTTTTAACCTCTTTGTTCGAACTAACTGGAAGGGACATGTTAAGTACCATCCTCTATGGCTGTGTCCAATTTAATACGACATACCTGGGCCATTCATTTATAGAAAACATTTGATACTGAATGCATTTACAGTAATTTATTATTTGTATTGAATGGGGGCATTTGGATCTCCCTTTGAAACTGAACTAGTATTTTGTATTTTAGATATGAGTCAAAATGAGTCTTGTTTCTCATAGCATCTGAATGAATTTAATACATTTGTCTAAAAATCTAATAAGCATGGACACGACACACAGACATGTCGACACGACATTATTTCAAAAAATGTAAGACACGACACGGAGGGGACGCGGTAGAATTATATATTTTATGTGTTTTATATATGTAATATATAGAAAAATCTTACTCAAAGATAATAAAAAAATACAAAATAACACTAATTAAAATTAAAAACCATGTGTTCTATAGTTTAAACATCAAATTGGGTATAAAATCATGTAGCTTTACTTTACAATTGGATTCTATGTTATTTCTTTTCGAACTTACAATTTATTTCATTCGTGTAAGTGATGTACACAGGTGTCTAACAGCCTGTTTGGAACTTGGGGGAGGGAAGGGAAAGGGAAGGAAAGAGAAAATTAAGAAAAAGTAGTTTCTCTTCTCTGTTTGGTTTTGCAAAGAAAATGGAAGGAAAGTGGAGGGAAAAAAGACAGAGAAACAGAGATAATTGATTTAAAATTTTTCTTTCTTTTTCCCTTACCTTTCCCTTCCATTCTCTGTTAGGTAGAATCAAATAGTGAGAGGATAGCAAACAGTGATTTTTCCTTTCCTTTCCTTCCTTTTCCCAAGTTCCAAACAGGTTGTAAGTGACGGACACACGTGTTCTCCTAGTGTCCGAAGCATGTCCGATTCTAAAATAATAATAAAATAATTGTACACATTTGGAACCAGTGTCCAACACTGACACGGCACCTTCTTAGAAGGGTCCATGCTTCTTAGCTAAAAATCAAGGCAGGTCATATTACTTTTTGGTGTTGGATTTTATTCCATCTATGTTACGTAGATTCGGGTATAGACATGGAACAGCTTAATACTCTCTTGAGTCACCCAAGCATTCCAAGTTGCTGTTCCCTGGTAGTTGTCAAATGCCCATGTTTTGTAAATTATAGCTTGGGGAGGAAAATGTGTGAGATGTCCTGTTTACACTTTTCAATGACATAATCAGTTAACATGGTTGTGTTCTTAAGTGGAGCTTGGGTGAACATTAGAGAGACGGAAATAATAGAAGAGAAAGAAAAGGTTTTCATGAGTTCATATGCATTTTTTGCTGCCACCATGTAAACACTTATGCATCATGTTTGCTTGGAGTTTTGTAATTCAATAACTGCTGATTTATGGCAAGTATCTGATTAGCAGCATGGCTGTCGAATGGCATGTGTGATATACGGTCATGTTTGTTCTTTCCTAATACCAAAAGTATTGAGAAATGTCTGCATTTCCTAGCCATCTTAATTCATTGGCTTCTTCTGCTTTAAACCTTCTAGCATTCCCTTGTCGCTTAGACTCAAATTTATGTGCCATCTCATTAGAACAAGATGCTTGTTGTTTCAGAGTGCACCACTGCCAATTTTGGAGAGCCATGAGCTGTCTGGCATGACTCTGGAGTACAGGAGGGAGTGTGGGAGGGACAGCGTGCTGCAGTCCCTGACTGCTGTATCGGGTGGTGGTGTTGGTGGATTGGTTGATTCTGGTTATGTTGATTGCCAGCATTTGCTTCAACTTGAGGGTGGGGCGGAGATTGTGAAGGGAAGAACTGAATGGAGGCCCAAATATGCCAAAAAACTTGGGAGCCTTGGTCAGCTTCCAGCAGAAAGAGCGTAATTGTTCAACTATATCTGGAGTGGCAAATAGTCTTATCCTTTGTGTCAAGGTGCCCGTGTAAAATCCTACTTGAGTTCCTGGATTTTTATTTGTTTTTTTTTCTTCCCCTTTATATATATATATATATATATTCCTTCTGACCTATGTTCTTATTTGGGAGAATAGAGAAAAATTATAAGCCCATTGTAAGTAGATCGTGCTCCTCTCTCTGTCTAGCAGCTGTGTTTGGACTTACAGCTCTTCTGCGGTTTCAAACTGGCACCTCATGCATGTTATCTATTTTTTTTATGGCAATTCTTTATTATTTATAATGAAATGTGTCTCTGGTGGAACATGTGCCCCATCTCATTGTTGTACTAGGCATTGTCTACTTGTGATTGCAATTGCAAAGTCTTGTTTGGAGGACGACGATTACAGTTGTTCGACAGTAATAGAAAAGGAGTAGTGATGGAATTGATGAATATATGTGCCATTAATATTCCCCTCTCTGCATTGTGCTTCTTTGCTGGTGCATGTTGTTTTATTCTCCCAAAAGATGGGGAGTTGAGATCCAGAGCTGGGTTGTTGAAGTTTGATTGACTTGGTGAACCTGAGAGGCCTAGCAGCTGTTTTTCAAGGTTTTGTACTATAATTAAACTTATATGGTCAGTGATTATTTATGCAATTCATTAAGTTTTTGCACTAGAAATTAATCAAAAAAATGGAGTGGAGTTGATGCTTTATATCTAGTTAAAAAAATAAAGAAAACCTCAAATGGGTGCACTGAACTGTCTTGGACCCTTATAATTAAACCCAAGAAATTGTATAGCCCCAAGAAGATTGAGAGAAGGATTACCAAATACACTAATGCTTAGGCCATGTTCTCTATTGTTGTGTTCTTATAAACAAAGGTTCATGCACATGAACAAGTGCTGCATCCAGCATGAAGCTTCACATGATTAGGCACCCAATCACTAGATATAGCTTTATGTAAAATACTCAAACCCATTCAACTTTGTCATAGGCTGATTGGGATTTAAAATCTAGTGGGTAAGTATAAAGTGTCAATCATTCTAAAACTTTACCCCCATGTCCAAACAGCATGCTAAACTTTATCATGAAATTTTTTTGATCTAGATGAGTTTTGTCAATGTGAGAGTTAGTTTTTTATTATTAGTGTGTTGATTTCACACAATTGGTTCTATAGATAAGGGAATAAAGGGTCTTAACATCTGTGTCAAGGTTGTAAGGCTACATTCGTTTTGTGAGACGGAACAAGGGGAGAAGGAATTCCAAGACCTGAATTTCTAAGATTATAAATCTAGCGTAATTTTGTAGTTTGTTCTCTCATCTGAAATCCTCAAAAAAATATCCAGTAGTTAGATTGTCAGTACTCATCCCTATTAGTCATGACGTGTGAGTTTTTATTATATCATTAACAAAAATTTTTTACAAATGAAGAGACTTTTAAAAAAATAAATGCTATATGACAAGATCTAATAGAGATGAATATCGAAACACTCAGTACCACACTACTAGAGTTTTTCTCTCAAATCCCAAGATTGCTTATCCTACCCCTGAATTGTTTAATCCTAGTATACGGGATACAAAGGCATGTTAGTATTGCTTATCCCAATCTCTTTTTATGCAACTAAACACTGGGTTACTTCTCCAATCCCACGATCTAATCCGCATTAAAAAAGCAGCCTAAGGATACTTGTCATGGTCCTATACACACGAGATTATAATTCTTTGTAGGAACTGTATGAAAAAGTGAAGTTGAGGTTCATGTACCTAGAAGAAAACATAATTTGCATAGGATGATGTTTCTTTGACTGACCACTGGATCCTAAGTATGAAAATGGCTTTATTCTATTCCTCTAATTAATAAACTATTCTTTTTTATTCTAATAAACTTTATTCTATTGACAAAGAGATAAAAATATTACTTAGACGCAAACAAAGACGAATGAAAGAAAATGCATTGTCAATAACGAACAATTTTCTACATATATAGAAATAGAAAAAGATTTCCTGTAACATGGGTTGTAAAAGTTCCTATTAGTTCATATGGGTGGCAACATATCCAAGGGCCATGCGTTAAAAAGAGAAGTAATTACACTTTATTCTTGTAATTTGACTTAAAATCAAATAATTTTTGAATTTTAAAAGTGAACAGATAACTCCTCTGTAATTTTGGACTAAAGTGCAAATGGATAAAATCGTTAGATTGAATGGAAATTGTTATGGGTAATTACATTTTACCCCATGTAGTTTGAGTCAAAATCAGATGACCCCCCTATGGTTTAAAAGTGAATACGTGATCCCCTGTGATTTTAGAACATTAAAAAGATGATTTGATCCCCTTTTATGCTAAAAAGACAATAAAAACTATTAGATTTAACCGAAATTCTATCATAAAGATATTTTAATCATTTTATATCTTCAAATTAGAACATTCAAAAGTCGACTTGGTGAAATAACCAAAAAAAAAAAAAATCTCGATAGACAACACTTTATTTTGGCATAAAAGGGCTAAATTATTTTTTTAATATTTTAATTTAGAGATAAAATGATAAAAATACCCCTATAATAGAATTTTCATTAAATTTAACGATTTTCACCAATTGTATTTTAGTCCAAAACCCGGGAGGGTCATCTATTTACTTTTAAAGTTTATGAGGGTTATCTAATTTTAGATCAAATCATAGGGGATAAAATATAATTATCTCTTAAAAATATTAAAAGGACATGCAATATTAGTTTTTCAACCACTCCGTAAACGTTAGTTGCAAAATGAATATGTTTTTATTTTTATTCCCTCTTTTTAAATGACTATTTATATGTAGATGGTGTCAGAAATTGCCACGTACTTTAGCAACATAAGCTTTCTAGTGCCTGATTTGAAAGAAATCTTTACTTCTTAAAAATTCATAGGTAGCGTTCGGATGCATTTCATGTAAATGTGTAATCTAAATTCATGGTGTCATGAAATATGGGGAGTCACTTTTCCTACTAAATTCCAAGAATTAGAAAGGTAATTGTATACCTAAACCCTATAACATTCTCATTCATTCAATATTTCCACTTAGTGAAAGCATTCAACTATCACAGTACTCTTACAAATTTTCTGCCATTGTACCACTGTCTATTCCTTTTTGACTTTTAGGTCACTCAATAAATGAAAAGTCAAAGTCTTTCAAGGTCCAACACGGATTAATAATTCAATCCTCAGGACTTGTCCAGTAAAACAAGCGTGACCTTAGGAGGTTATATTTATGCACACACAAACATATATATATATATATATATATATATATTTATCTGAAAATTAGTATTCAGACAGTAGTAGTAAGTTTAAATTGAAAAGTGGTAGTTTAAGAATGGAGAAAATAAAAGAGAAAAGGGTAAGGTCATTGAAAAATGGAGAAAAGTAGAAGAAAAAAAAAATTAATATTCAAAATGTACCAACTAGGCAACTAGTTGTTTATAGCATACCAGTTAAGTGAACATTATGTACTGTTGGTGCTGCAAGCATACTTCATAAATACTAGTCATACATTGTGAATAAGTAATTAGTACATTTAGGTACGTTAATCATTCTTCATTTTACGTTCATAATTTTTCATTAAGAAGTGGACCATTTACCATTTTTTCCAAATTTTTTCTTGGTTTGGATTTCTTCTTCTTTCAGGTGTTGTTACTTGTTCTCTTTCTATTTTACAAATATTTACACTATTTCTTTCCAATTTAAATTCTTACCACTCTCTAAATCTTAATTCAACTCTCATTACCCTACTCTTAGTTTTTGGACTTTTCAACATGATGGTTAAACTCAGCTAATATTTAAAGAAAATTTGAAGCTCTTGAAATGAATTAATACAACAAATTTCAAGATTTTATCAAATAATTCGAGTTTATTTTGGATAATTCAAATGGAACAGCTCCTCTTCTGCCTTTTTTTTTTTTTTGGTTTTTTTTTTCTGTTTTCTTGCAAGAATCAAGCTTTGAATGTTGAGATACGTGTGTTTAGCTTTAAAAAAATAATAGGAACATAAATGTAGTTTTCCTCCTAAACACAACTTTGAATACTAAGAGTATTGCAAAAATAAATAAATAAGTAAATAAAATAAAAATAAATTTGACTACTAACAAGCAAATGAATGAACAACTATAGAACAAAAAGAGCGCATGGCCTGCCCCCCAATAGTAGAGGCTTTGTTCTTCTCATGATGTTTGAGGTCCCCAATCTATCCAACTTTCTTACAATTTACTCTTATATGATGTTTCTAATTATGATTAAAAAAATTCTATAATGACATGCAGAACACGATACTCTCGTCATGGTGGGATTTGGAGGGCCAAATATATGTAATCTTATCTCATATATAGAAAGCTTGTTCTGATTTTTTGAACAAGTGATAATCAAATTGCAATAGAACAAACTTATTGTTGCACAAAAAATTCTATAAAATAAAAATAAATACAAATAAATAAAAATAAAAATAAACAACTAGAGAACAAACAAAAAAAAAAACGTGGCAAAAAAAAAAAAAAAAAAAGAAGAAGAAGAGAAAACGGAACTGGAAAATTCATACAAAATTAAATGGGAAACATAATCAGAATATTAGTAGAAACTTGTACAAAATAGAAAAGAAGCTTTTGAAAAACTAATTAGAGACCTGTATGAACTTCAACTGATACTATAGTAAAACATAATGAATGGTTACCTGGAACTTGAAATGAAAAAATAATAAATAAGAAACTCTTGTATATTCTTATAAGAAGCACATAGGAAGCACATTTTTAGAAATAATTTTTTATATTTTCTAGAAATCTATCAAATCAAATTCTTAAAAATTCCATCAAGTTTCTAAATAATTTTCTCAAAGTTTCTTGTTATTTTCCTCTTAATTAATTTAGCGTACCCCTTAACATTTTTTATAAATATTCGAATCATTTTCCTATCATTTAAAAGAGTATCGTACTCGTATCATAAACACGTTTTCTTGTCAAATTCAATAATATGGCAACTATGGCCAAACCTCAAATTAAAATGGCAAAGCTACCCTTCACTCAGTGGCATGCTACCAGTGAATTGAAAAAAATTGAAGTAGTAAGGTAGTAGTGACCGTTGAATACTCATCGTATTAAATTGTGATAGATATTGTTTTATCAAATCAATAATATGAATTTATTATTAATAAGAAGAATTTTAATAAAATAAATAATTTATGATAAAATCTTATAAATACGATTTCAATACTCCCTGATTACTAAATTTTATGAGCAAATTACCTCCCTCGAGACACTGTCACCCCCCTTGACACCCTTTGTCCCCTATAACAATTACTTTTATATCCCTCCCCCTCTCTTGAAACTACAATCCAGTCGAACCACCCCACCTGCATTTCTTTTTTTTTTTTTTTTTTTTCAGTTTTGTTTTTAATTTTTATTTAGTTTTGTTTCTTTTTTTTTTATTAGTTTTGTTTCTTTTTTTAATTAGTTTTGTTTATTGTTTTTTCCGTTATTTTTTTTTTGTTTTATTTCATTTTTTTTATATATGTCAGAACCTCTCCCTTTCTTTAAATTACCCCCCAACCCTTGACACATGTTAGAACCTCCCCCTCCCTTTAAATTACCACCCCTCCAACCCGACACCCCACTTGTGTTTTTTTATTTTTTTAGTTTTGTTTAATTTTTGACACATGTTAGAACATTCCCCTCCCTTAAATTACCCCCTAACCCTTGACACATATCAGAACCTCCTTCTCCTTTTAAATTACCCTCCCAACCTGACAACTCTCCCTTTAAATCCTCCCTTCACACTTCATTTTCAGTCACTCTTCAATCATACATCTCTCCATACTCTCTCTCACTCAATCTCTCCTTCTCTCTTCCCATAATAAAATTCTCTTCTTAGCCACCACTTTTTGTAATTCATAGAAGAACATTATGGATTACTATTTCGGTTCATTTTCAGATAGTTGGTCATTTGAGAATGATGTTCCTAGTGGGGAGAGCATCTCCAACAGCAGTCGCGATTATACAGTCGAATTTACCACAGATCAGGTTAGTTATTATCTTTGTTTTATGCATATTCGTTATTTATTTTGTAAGTAGAGAAATTATGTTAAGATTGGATAATATTGCACTTGTACATCTTCTTTATATTTTTTTATATAGATATTTAAAAGTTAGAGAAGATATGATAAATTAGGCAAAGACAGTTGGTCTGGAGAATGGTATTGTGGTAGTTATTACAAATTCTGTTAATTTAAAAGGCGGTAAGCTGTTAAAGTGCCATCTTATATGTGAAAGAGGAGGAAAGTACAAACCGTCACGATATCTGGTTGATGGGTAATCCTTAAAAAAAAATACCGGAACTAAAAAATATGAATGCCCATTTGAGTTGCGAGGTATACTAACACCTCCAGTACAGTTCGAGCCCCTTCGTACAACACGAAATATAGAGGTCGACCTACAAGCAGGTATGAACAAAACAGACATCGCATTCCTTCTTTTGCAGATGCATCCACTTCAGAATTTAAGGTCACTCAACCGACTGCAATGTCTCGAAGGAGAGGGAGACATGAGAAGGGGAGAGGGAGGGGGTTCGCAATACTCAAATGACCCATGATCACTCCCCAGTTCCACACATCAGTGATACTTACATTAAGAAATTACATGTAGCTTTGCAGCGTTATATTTCTCACACTGTTGACGTTCAACTTGACAGTCATTGTGTATTCAGGATGATAGCCGCACTAATTGGGTATGGTGAAGAAGGTTGGTCTCAAGTAATATTCGAGCTTATGGAAGAGATTCAACAAAATAAGGATTTATATGATTAGATTTATCTAGATTAGAATTTGGTAGCCAATCTATTATTTTCACTGAATTGGTTTGAGCCATGGGCACCAGAGATGTATTGGATGGAATCTATACCTTTGGGAATTGTCATCGCATTAAGGTACAACCTTGTACTGTATACATTTGGTAAGAATGCTAGGAGTTGTTTTACTCGCTTACCATTAAGGACTCCTCCAATTCCAAACCAAGAGCATCGAGAAATAGCTATTACTTATGTTGGCAATCACTTCGTACAAATTTTCTTACACCCTCATTACCTTGTACCACCCATTCCAACGTGGTGGTGACAACATTCATTGTACAAAGCTAAAGGATGGGCCACTCGTTATAGAACACATGTTCATTTGTGATACGAAGTAATAGGTACAGCACCAAGCGCGCTAGGAACAGAATTTGAAGGAAATATTGATTAGAATTTGTATTGTTATATATTTTCGTGTATCTTTTTTTTTGTGTATTATTATATGTACTCTTATTTGAATATGACTAAATCAATATCGGTCTAAGAGACTTTTTATTTGAAAAAAAGTGTTTGTTCGCAAACTGTTAGTGTGTTTGCTTATTAATTATTAATATTTTTTTTATTTTCATATATATACTTTTTATTTTGATCCATAATTTTATACTTTTTAAAATTTTTACAAATAATGACTCTCAAAATTTACAAACATATAATAAAAAAATTTATTCAAAAATAAAAATAAAACTGATAAAAAAAACAAAACTAATTAAAAAAAAGAAACAAAATTAATAAAAAAAGAAACAAAACTACAAAAAAAAAAACACACAAAATTGAAAGAAAAAAAAAAACCGGGGGGGAGGCGCGCTGTTGGGGGAAAGAGAAAAGTAATGAGAAACATAATGACAATTGTTGAGAGGCTTTTGGGTGGGGCCGGGGGTGTCAGGGGGCGGGGGGAAAAAATAAGCTCTCTTTTTATGAGTCGGTAGAAACCGGGTGCGGCCGTCACCGGTTTCTGGAGAGTGAGTAGTGTTCGTGTGCAAGGGCAGTACAGCCAAAACTGAAACTGCAAATCAGAAAGCGACACCTAACGACATTCCAACATCTATCACGTGCATGTCGGCAATTTTAGGAACGCAGCTTTAACCTTTGATAATAATAAAAGTTATCAAAATTCCACTTTTCTTCTTTATGAATTTTTTTTTTGGAAAATTCCACTTTTCTACAGTTAAAAAAAAAAGTTGGTTCCCACCTGTCAATGGCAAGGAAATCAGGTCAAAATTTGGTTTTACAAATGCCTAAACATGAGGAGACAAGTATATGTTCAAATAATTAATAAATAAAAACAAAATATTCAGTAGAGCCTCATGCTATATGTCTCGGTTTCTTAATTTTGTTTGACCAAATTTATGTGAAATTATCAAGATGATAATTTATTAAGGAATCTTAGTTGAGGGGTATTTTTATCATTTTATCAAAATTTACTATTACAAAAGTTCGATTTTTGTTGTCTTTAGTAAATTTTAAACCATACTTGGTAAAGAAGTTAAAAAACAACTTTGGTTCAGTAATTTTAAAATCAAATGTATATATAATAATACATAAAATTTATATAGTTCATGTGTAAGATGACTTTGTATGAGTTCAAAAAAGTAATCGATCGAAGAACTTGGTACCTGTAACAAAAACACAAAAAAAAAGTTTAATTTCTCTCAATCTTTAACTCCATTTTCAAATTAGTCACAAAGGGTTTGGTTGCACAAATGAATCCATTCAAAATTTGTCAACTCGTAAATGAGTAAATTCCATATGGGAGTTAGCACTAAACAAAATACTTTATCAACACCTCAATTTTGAATTAGATAAATATATATTTTTAAATAAATTACCAAACTTAAATTTCCAAAGAAAATAAATTCTATAAAGTTGTTTCCTGTTTTTTTTTTTAACTTTTTTTGTTTTTGCTATATGTTTTTATTTTCAAAAATTTTGAAAAAAAAAATCATGTTTGGTGATTGTTTTCAACCTTTTGTTTCAAAATTTTTAAAAACAATCTTCCGAAAAATTGAACAATATTGAAACACAAAAAAGGGGGCTTTTTTGTGTTTGATTTTTTTATTTTTTTCAAGTCTCTCCCTTTCTCCTCCCCCACCACCCACTACCATTGCCGCCTACTAGCACTACTGGCAGCACCACCCAAATCTGGCTACCACCGTTACTCACCACTCACCAATATTAAATAAAAAATTTTTAATGTAAAATTAATAAATTATAACACTTTTAGAGCTACCAAATATGTTTTTTATTTTTACAAAAAAAAAAAATAGAACACAAAAAAACAAACAACCAAACCAGAATATTGAGGGTCTATTTGGTAAGACTTATTTCAAGTTTTTTTTTGACTTATAAGTAAAAAAGTTAAATTTTTTTAACTTTTTTATTTTTTGTTTTGCTAGTCTTTTATAAAAGCAAAAAAACTGAATTTTTTTTTGTTTTCTTATTATAAATCAAAAAAATAAAATAAAAAAAATTAAAACAAAACTGTACCAGACGAGCCTCAACAGCATTACCAAACCAGCGCTTCACTTATTCAAATAAACGCATGAATTATCAAATTCATGAACCAGACAATTCTGAAATGACTTAATTCATAATTTTTTGAAACAACCAAACGAACAGTTACTATTTCCTAGCACTGGGTGCTCTGTACCGACCAAAGGCCCAAACTTCTAAGTTGCTTCCGTCACAGCTTGAATCACAACGGGTTTTCTGCACGTGTCATACCCTTATAGGCTGATACCCCATTGCCTGCACCAATATATAGCCACAGTGATAATTTTCACTTTTTGATACACAATCTTCACACACAAAGCATATAGCACATACATAAGTGCCACCGGACTCCATGGAGTCACCGCCGGAATCTGACACCACCGCCGTGAACTTCAACGACACCGAGCTCACCTTACGGCTACCCGGCGGCCCTCGTCCTCCAACCATGATCGGAACGTATAGTGGCGTGAAACGTGGCCATTCCGAGACCATTGATCTAAACCTCGGGAGGTCTAATATCTTGCCACGTGGCAAAGTTTGTGCTAGCGGTGATGAATCAGAATCCGAGGTCTCGAGTACTAGAAAACCACCCGCCGCTATGTAAGAATTGTGTGTTTTTACACAATTAACCTTGTTTAATAATGTCATTTGCAATGTGTATATGCACATATTCGTATTTCTATTTGTTGTATTATAGGGCACAAGTTGTCGGCTGGCCACCATTGAGGTCGTGTAGAAAAAAGGCATTGGAGAGTTGTACATACGTAAAAGTGGCCGTAGATGGAGCTCCGTATTTACGGAAGGTAGACCTCGAGGCATACGGTAGCTATCAAGAGCTACTAAGGGCATTAGAGGAAATGTTCACTTGCTTTACCATCCGATGTGAGTATTTGTACCGTATCTTTGTACTATATAGTATTTTAGAGCGTCTACCATAATCATTCATCTCAAATTCTTGGGTATTGACAATTATACCCTAGGCTACATGAAGGGCAATTTAGTATAATTACTTCACCTGCATGGTGCTTGTTCAGGTAATCCAGTTGACGAGAGCAAGCTTATGGATACGGTGAAGGGAATTGAGCATGTGCCAACCTACGAAGACAAGGATGGTGATTGGATGTTAGTTGGAGATGTTCCTTGGAAGTAAGTTTCCTAAAATGCCCTTGGACAACATATCTAAGTGAATTTGTCCTTCGCATTGCATTCCAAATAATTAAGTGATACAAATCAAATAAAGAAACAAAGTTTTCTTTATTTTTTTTTCCTTTGCTATTCCGCCCAACCCAATCTTCTCATTCTAGGTTGGCTCCTCGCAGTTCTTCCTTTAACATCAACAATAGATTAGAACTGAATTGTCTCATGATGTTTTAAACTCAACTTACGTATCGCTTGAATACGCGAACAACTTAACCATTGGACCTTTTTCAACCCAAGATGTGATGAGTTGACATCACGGTTGAATTGTGGCTGGTTCTCTAATTTAAATTGCAACCATTAAAGAGAAACTAACTTATGGGGTTAGGTGTTACTTGGGATCGATATTTGATAGTGATAGCATAATTAATGGCCGATTTAGGGTTTCTGTTGAGGGGTGGCCAAGAAATTGTTTTTTGCTCAAAGAAGGGCTAAGAATTTATTTATTTATTTATTTTTGGGGAATGAATACACTTTCCTTTATCCATTCATTCAATCTTGGCTTGATAGGCTCAACACGGTACTACAGTTCTTTAGGCCCAACTCAGCATGGTTATGCCGCTGATGAACAATGTTCTTAGGCCTTACTTAGATTGGATTAATTTGTCACGGTCTATGACAATGACATTGAAATTACAAGGGTGAAGGAAAATTTAAAAATTTTGGGGGGCCTAATGCACTATATTATATCCTAAATGTCTAAAAATTTATAAGGTATAAAGGTAATTTCAAAACTTTAGGGGGTCATGGCCCCCGCCCGCTCCGCCTCCATCCGTCATTGAGCATGACGTAGTGATAAGATTGTTCTATTGTAACTTATTATGGGTTTGAAACACAAAAAGTCTCTTTGCATGTAGAGATAAGACTGTGTAAATTTATCTAACCCTTCTTAGATCTTAGAGTGGCCTTAGATCCCACAGTGGCAAGAGCCTCACTTATAGGATGATCGTTATTGTAATCTAATGCATATGAAGATGCTAGTCATGACTGGAACACAGTTGCCTTGTTCATCTACATAATTTGCTTACAATTTACTATTATTTGTTAATAAATTTAAACAGGATAGTTGTTTCTATTTTCTGAAGAAAATGAGACCATTCAATGTGCTGAAGTTCTTTTGTCCTCTGCAGAATGTTCAAAGAATCATGCAAGCGCATTCGATTGATGAATAGTTCTGAGTCCCTTGAAATAGGTAATATAGATAATAATCTCATATGAATAGTGAGGCTAATTTCATTTCTTTTTCTCATTTGGCTTTTATTAATAGCACAAAGCTAATTGGTTGAATGTTCATGCAGCTGAAGAAATTCCTTCCAAGTGCAAGAGGACAGAGCAAGAACCAATGAGAGAGAGAGAGAGAGAGAGAGAGCATGTACATAGAGCGGTCCCCATTTTCCTGCTTGAGGGATAATTATGGGAGAAGAGAAAAATAAAAGAGATATGTGAATGTAGTTTTTATTGAAGTTTTGCTTCAACACCCATATTCTGTCCTATTTTCTCTTTTTCTTTTTGGCGTAGTTCATGGGATTTGAAATCTATACTCTATTGCACTTAAAATTACCACAATTTGTTGAGCCAAATGAATGATGGGACCAAATTAGAACTAATTAATCATATTTTAAAACAAAATAGATAGTAGATGAATTTTAATTACAAAAATATTATTACTACATCATTTTGATAGAGTTTTTGTATTAAATTTTATATGAGTGGGTAAAATTTTACTTTGGACTACATATAACTTAAGACCAACTTGGAGTTGACTACATCCAAATCAAAATATATAATACCTAACAATGACAAAGTTCAAAGACTATTATTTACCAATTAACAAGTAAATAATAACATATTAGCTTTAATATAACCATCCATTTGAAAATCCTGTCAACCACCTAATTTTTTCGTTCTTTTTTGAGGTGCACATGAATATGCTGTTGATTTTTTCTTCTTCGCATTTTTTTCTTAGAGGAGGGTAGTGGTAAATGTCATATCTATGTGGTGGGTTTAACGAATACAGTAAAAGTTTGGGGTCCACTCCCAATTATTCAAGGACCTAAGAGCAAAAAGTAACAAAACTAAAAGCAAATTTTTTTTTTTTGGTAGCATGTTTAGGGGGCAATGGAAAAGTGAAATTCAACTAAATAGCAATACCAGCTAATTAAAAAAACCAAAACCAATTCAGATGAGACTTCCTTTCATATGTGGGAAAGACGAGACAATGAGAAGAAAATATGGTTTTGGTTTTGAGAAGAAAATATGGTTATGTATTCTCTTTATGGTAACCACAATCAATTAGTCCAAAAGTGATGAACAAAGAGGAATAAAAAAAAAAAAAAAAAAATGCTTGGACAGATTGTACTCTTTGAGTTTTTCCCTTCAAACTTTTTCTTTATGTACGTTGGATTATATAAATTACAGGAAAGTTATACACAAATTAATCTGGGATGATGTGACAAGAGCAGTCGGTATAGGTGTTTTATAATAAAAAAATTACCATCATCATTCTATAGTAAAAGTTCTGTATATATAATTTTTAAAGAAATTATATTTCTACTGTCTTTTAACACAAAAAAAACTTGACCAACTAGTAATGGTGTATTTTTTTAAATTATAAACCAAAATAGTGAGTGTTTTGGTTACCACAAACAGTTATATAATTCTATATGAAGATTTCATATAAAAATTTTAATGGTATAGTATTACTTTATTCTATGTTCGTAATTTTGTATAACATAGCTTAAAATTTAATTTGAGCTTTATAAATGTCTCCCTTCACTTAACTCATTAACACATAGTTGTGAATTTAACTAGAAAAAAATTATCATTTTTAATTTTTAATAACTTACTTATTATAAACCCCATATTAAATCATAATCACAATTCTTACTTCCACTTCAATAATATGAAATGAGAGCCAAACAGAGCTGAGATTTTTTTTTTAGAAAGCTAAAATATAGAAATGTTTGCAAAGAAACTCCCTATCTGGTTGGAAGGTACCACCACATGTTGCACTTCAAATCCAGGACAAAGCTCATTCATAACAAAACAAAAACCTTATGTATCACTTTATCAGCATCATCATCAATCAAATCCTATGTATTTGTTCATCTGATGCCCAAAATCATCATTATGTCTTGGATCAAAAGCAAAGAGCATAACTAATGACTACCCTCTCACTCATCTCTCCATCTCTGTAACTTGCTAAGGCAACCCAACAAATCTCAGACCCAGGTAATGTTTCTCTCTTTCTCTCTCTAGATTTTCTTTCTTTCTCTTTCCCCAGTTTTCTTGATACCAAATCTGGAATCAGTTGAATTTACCTGCATTGACTTCAATGAGAGAGTCTTTTAATTTGGGAGTTTTTGTTCGATAGTGATCTGGGTTTTCTTTACTATCCTGTGTTGATTGTGTTGTAGCAAGTGGTAGATCCTACTTCATTTCTTATCTTCTTCCCATTCTTGTCCCAGATCTGTAGTTCATCCACCAATTTCCGGGCTATGTCAAGAAATTGTTTGCATAAATTTATATATACGTATGGATTTGTTATGTATTATGTAAAGTGTATGCTTAGATGTGTATTAAATGACTCTGGTTATTAAAACTGTGATCTGGGTGTTCTGACATGACAAATTTGGCTGTGGGTTTTCTTAATTATTCCTTTTCATTGTTTTGTTTTTTTGAATGAAAATGATATCAAGAAAAGAAATGTGGTTACTGCTGGTTAATGAGGCCGAAAGGGTTGCAATTGATGTGTATTTATGTCAATCTTTGTGTGTATATGCTTAGTTATTGCAGATTCTACAAAACATTAGCTGAACAAAAGGGGCACATGAAGCATTTTATCCTGAAAATGGGTATTCCTAAAGCAGAAATTGGAATTTTGTTTATTTATTTATATTGAAATCGTAATTTGGAAAAAAGTAATTGGACTCCAACAAGATTCCATCCCTACTTGGTTGCTTTTTGCAGCATTTTTTTTAGGGGGATTGTCATAATTTCCTCCTAAGTTCTTCTTAGGAAGCATTTGAAAGTTCTTTCTTGTTTCTTTGAACAAACATACACAGACATTTGCTTTCAAAAGCACTAAAAATGATTTCAAAATGCTAAACAAATTATGGTCATTCTAGCACTTTAATGTAAGATACATACTATTTGTATATGCCTTGAACTTGCCTTGCTATGGAGGTTTCAATCATTTCTTTCCCTGTCTATTGTTTACTTCTTGTCGACTGATAAACACATTAACTGTTGCAAAGTACCTTTTCGTATGTTAAGATTATATGTATATATCCTTTTGCTGGCTATGGAGATAATTGTGTTAGATCTTGTCTGTGGGTGATCTTTTCCCAGAACTGAAATTTGAACATGTGAGTTTGAGCAGGAGAGTTCTCCTAAAAACAATCTAAAATACTAAATGATTTCTTGGTTGTATTAATTTATCACTCTGCTTTATTATTTTCCACCCAAATTTCATGTATTAAGTTGATTTTCATGCTGGATTAGGTTTAGTGTTACATGTAATAGCATTGCTAGTTGCTACCATGCTGAAGCAAATTTTGGGAAAACTCCCGAGGAAGTCATCAAAATCTGATTCATTATCTTCTGCTGGGAGCAATTCTAGTAACAATACCATCAACTCGGGCAATGGAATCCAATTTACCAACAGTTGCAATGTTGTGTCAGCCCGATTGAATATTGTTAAACAAATGTCTTCTGCAATTTTCCCTTCAAGTAACAATGCTGGAGTGGAAATGGTGGAGCCTCATGTATCTTTCAAAGATGTTTCAAATTCCGAGAAGCAGAATCTGTTTGTCAGCAAGTTAAACCTATGTTGTACAATATATGATTTCAGCAGCTCCGATAAGAACTGTGAAGAGAAAGATCTTAAATATCAGACACTGATAGAACTTGTTGATTTTGTTGCTTCTGGATCTGCAAAATTTCCTGAACCGGCAATTGCTTCAATATGTCGAATGTGTGCAACTAATCTATTTAGGGATTTTCCACCCAAGTGCCGGTCTTATTCTGCTCGTGGTGAAACTGAAGATGATGAACCAATGTTTGATCCTGCTTGGTCACATTTACAACTTGTTTATGACCTACTCCTTCGATTTATAAGCTATAATTCTCTTGATGTAAAGGTAGCCAAAAAGTACATAGATCATTCTTTTGTTTTAAGATTACTTGACCTGTTTGAGTCAGAAGACCCAAGAGAAAGAGATTGTTTGAAAACTATTCTGCATCGGGTTTATGGGAAGTTCATGGTGCACAGGCCTTTTATTCGAAAGTCCGTGAGCAATATTATTTACCGGTTTGTTTTTGAAACCGAGCGTCATAATGGAATTTGTGAGTTGTTGGAGATTTTCGGGAGTGTAATTACTGGCTTTGCTGTACCATTGAAAGAGGAGCACAAGATGTTTTTATGGCGGGCTCTGATTCCTCTACACAAACCTAAATCAGTGGGTTCTTATCACCAACAATTAACATATTGCATTGTACAGTTTGTAGAAAAGGAGCCAAGGTTGGCCAGTACGGTGGTTAAGGGGTTGTTGAAATACTGGCCGGTTACAAGCAGCCAGAAGGAGTTGATGTTCTTAAGTGAGTTGGAAGAGCTTTTGGAAAAAATTAACATGGCCGAGTTTGAAAAGATCATGGTCCCATTGTTCCGCCGTGTAGGATGCTGCCTTAATAGCTCCCATTTCCAGGTAATTCTTCTTGTATTTGCTGTTCTTTATTTGTCTGCTACCAGTACATGACTTCCTTGCTATATTATTTTTTTAATTGAACTGAGTGGAACAACTACAATATTATTTGTTGTAAGAATAAGAAAAACTCATGTGGACGTATCAATTAGCAGAAGTCCGTCTTATATTGCAGCCCCTAAGGATTATCCTTTTCTGTTATACTGTTCGATTATATCTAACTGCTTGAATGGAGAGATTAACTGAAGATTGCAGGCACTTGTTATTGTGGAGGGTAATGGGTAAAGAAAGAGTACTTGGGTAGAAGATAAGAGTAGAATAAGGCTTTCATGCTATGTTTGGAATCCGGATTTATCAAGAAAAAAGAAATGGAAAAGGGAAAATGGGAGATTCCAAATTTTTACTTGTTTCCTTTTTATGTTCTTTTACCCTCTACTTTCTCTAACAACTAAACATATGATGTAATTTCAAATCCTTTTCCCTCACCAAATCCTTGATCCAAACATAGCGTCAAAGTGATTATACAGGATTGCTGGGGAAGGAAGAGAGAGAATGACTAGATATTGGGGTTCCTTATTTCTCAACTCTCTCTCTCTCTCTCTTGTGATAGCTTGATCAATTCAGATACGATGCTCAAAGCTGGTGTGTCATGTGCCAGGCAGGCTTGGTGTATTGACGGAAAAATCATGTACTTATTATCATCTTTTTCCAATCATTTTCAGGTGGCTGAACGAGCGCACTTCTTATGCAACAATGACCACATCCTTGATCTTATCATGCATCACCGGCAGGTGATTTTGCCTCTTCTCTTCTCAGCTCTAGAGCGAAACACGAAGAACCACTGGAACCAAGCAGTTCTCAACCTGACACAAAACGTGAGGAAAATGTTCTATGAGATGGATGAAGAGCTAGTGCTTTCCTGCCAAGGCAAGTTTGAGGAGGAAGATTCAAAGTTGAGTGTTGCAGCCGAGAGGCGGCGACTGACATGGGAGCGCCTCGAAACTGCTGCAACTTTTCAACCTGTTGCTCATACTAACCTTTCAGGTCTGGTAAAACCTGCAGCATGTGTTGTTACCTGCTGATAGCTTCACTACCGGCTTTGCATCCGAGCTTTTCATGGTATCTATATTGCATTTTGGGAATTTAGAATATGCCAAACGGGGTAGTATCTTCTGTATGGGGTTCAATAGAAGCCGGGTTGAGCAGTGGTGGTGTCGCTGCCTCAAAGGTTCTTTGGATTGGCTTTCTTTCAGGAAGAATGGCCTTTTCGTTGTAATCCTTGTCTAAGGGCTGTTTGTTTTTGCCTTTTTTTCTTCTTTATTCTCTCTCTTTGTTATTAAGAATATGGAGAGCATGTTGTCTTCCTATTCAGAATTATAGGAAGAATGTTCAGGCAGCTTGATCTGGGGATGCCAAAAAATTTTACCCCCTATTTATATGCTTTGAGATGGTGATTGTCAGCTGGGAGAAAGATGACTTCTCCCTTGCGTTGTATCTGTGGGGAAGACCAAAATGATGAGTGTTTTCTTGACTTGGTTGTCAAATTGTATCTCAACTGATATATATATGCTCGTTTGGATCACTCTTATGGCTTTTGTGAGAGTCAAGTTGGACTATGTTTTATAAGGAATTTTTAGAAATCATTCCTTGTTTTTGTGTTGATGATTATGGCCCGCGATAGAGTAGAATGACGAAACAGGATTGACCCCAAGTAGTCGGAAAAAAAACTTAATTGAGTTGTGTATTTTTTGTTTTTTTGTTTTTTTTTTTTTGAAAGCTGTGTATTTGTTGTTTTGCGTTGATTTCTTTTCCCTTTTTTTCCCCCCTTATTTCATGTTTTTTAAAAATTTCCTTCTTAGGGTGTTAACTAATTCACTATTTCATATAATGGTCTTTGGACACTGGTAATCCCATGGAGTGACCGTATGGAGCATTGAGTTCCTTTGGGTGCAGCTGCCTAAAAAACCTCAGATTAACCATTTTACATCAACAGATAAGTTTATCCATGTTACCCTGAGATCTGAGTGGGCTTATTTAAAAACTTAATTAACTAGCATTTTTCAATCAAAATTTAAAATTTTACCTTTTTTTTTAAACAAGATTTTAGGTTAACCAGCATTCATAGAAGTACTAGTTTGAAAGGCTCGTTGGAATTGATCCGCTACGGGATTTACATTATACGCAACAGAAGCACCTGAAGTACTAAACGGAATAGGTATTAGTTTGGTAATGGTTGGAGCAGCAAACTCGGATTCGGCAAGAATCTCATTTTTTGGTAGTACGAAGGGGGAATAACAAAAAAAATCATAAAAAAGGCATAAGCTACTTAAATAAGTACACCTGTAAGTTGATCAAAACATGTTTTCCATTACACCAATTTCTTTTTTGTATGCTTGATCGAGCCGAACGACAATCATCAAATAGTTACCCTACATTTTCCTTATGCAAAGTGGTCCGACTATACTATGATTTATGGTCCACTTGGATCAAGGAAGATGAAATTTATGCAAGACAAACTCCTACGTACTGTTGAATTGAATGATGACATATTTATCTTTACTATTTATTGGGAAAGGTAAATAATTGGAGTAGACTATCACAACAAATGCCAGTGCGCAACAAAGGTAGCCCTGTAATTCCTCTCTCTCTCTCTCTCTCTCTCTCTCAAGTGCACAAACAAGTGAAAATTAGATTAAACATTGTGCATGCCACAAGCACGAGAAATATTTAGTACACCATGATTCCAAGTCATTTTGTTTACATGATATCACGCACGCTGCTTGTAATTATGGGGAAAAATATACAAGAGAGATTTTGACTTGTCCGTGTAAAGGTAAATGTTTTCAATAAAAAGGAAAAGGACACCTACTTTCAGGTTTCATCTTCCATCACTCTCTCTCTCTCTCTCTCCCATTAAACCACCATTGCTCTATTCTCAACACTTTTAAGATTACTTCTTCAGCTCATCCTTCTCATGTTTGTTAGCTTCCGTTGCAAAACACACAATATTAGCACAACTTTGAGAGAGAGAGAGAGAGAGAAAGAGAATGCATGCACCATCTGAATATCAAGAGATAAAAAGATATGATCGTCACGTCCGAAGACGCCACGAGGAAAAAGTTTCCTTTCAAGCTTGGATCATAGTTCTTGATCTTTTACCTATGAACATGGGGTGTGTATGCATCCGGATACATAAACATGCATATGTACACACTTATGTAAATATGTATGTTGGTAAATACATACACACATCTATACCTACCGAATCATCATCATGTGTTTTCTTTCTTTCTTTACCCTAAACGATCCAAACTGACACACATATGGATTAAATGGAAACAAAGGCACCTGACAAACTGTCCAGACACTTCTACAAATCAAAGATGCAGCTACAGGCCCTACCCACCTTGTAATATCGCTTTGTTTAGATATTTTTAAGATTACCAAATAATATTTCGTTTACAAGAAGGTTAGAAACTTGGCAGATTTATGAGAATAACATAGTACACATCAATTGCAGAAATGCAATAATTTGAACTATATAATCTCTTCCTCAAAAGATCATTCGGTTGAATGGATGGCTTTCAGAACATATATAAGCAGGCAATGGAAGTCAATACAGTGGTCAGCAATATCGACACAAGGTTCACAGCATTGTTGTCTAGTATGCTAAGACCTGAAATCTTCTTAACTGTCGGTCCTGGTTTTCCAACAACCTGCAAAGAAAATTAAAGTACCCCTATGTCAAGCTTTTTTAGGAACATATCGCTAATACAAGATGTTGCAGGTGCAAAATGAATTATGGAATCTTCTGGGCAGGTACATTCCAATGAACTTTATCACACGTCCATTTGGTAGATACATTCTTTTGTAGTCAACAATTACAATGGAATCCTTGAAGTCTGTCAAGTAGAAACCTTTGTAGGAAATATGTACCGCTAAAAATAATAATAAAGTAAGCTAAAGCTGGTGGACATCCCTAGCATATCCAGAGGTCACTTAGTCCATAAGGGGTGGAGTCCAGTTTTTCTTTTTCTATTCTTTTGTTTTTCTTTTAGATATTTTGACCAAGGTTGGTTTGGCTTGTGTTTGGGTGCTGTATTTTTTCCCATTGATGTTTACTGATCTGGCCTAAGTTGTTATATATTTATTTCATTTTTCTTTCTTTTAAATGACAATAGAAGGTCCAGATCTTTTGAATTTTTCTCTTTTTTTACCAAATAACTTTCTATCGCTTCCAAGAAAAACCTTTATCAGAAAATAAAAAATAGCAAGGTTATGAATTGGTACAAGTCTACAAGGTTCGTCAATCGTAAGTTGAAGAAATACCATTACATTAGGATTGTTCTATTTTTAGAAGTAAAACCACGGATATATGTGTCACATACACACCCAAGCCTATGCAGAGAATAGAAGGAAAACAGGGGTTTACGAAAATGTACTTATTCCACTAGCATTTCTAGTTTTTCAGGGTGTGGCCAAGTGTTTCTTTTCTAAGGTTTGCAGATGAGTTGAAGGTGCATAAATGAAATGTATCCAGGTTGTATTGTCTAATAAATCAATTCATTGACTAATGCATTTTAAATTCTTGCAAGTTTTTTGTAAATCACTATCATAAAAATATTCTCCAGGGGAAACAAAGTATTTTCAAGTATTATTTACCAAAAATGACCAAATAACTGCAACTTCAAAAGGAGCAATTAGACTGTATTCAAAACTAAAAGGGTACGCTTGTCAAATTGATTGGGAAAGTTAAGGCAGATGAGCCAGGCAAAGATCACTCCATTTGTGATAGCTGTTCTGGTCATATGCTCACACCCAGTTGATCATACTAAGAGCTGAGTTCAATGTACCAATACATCCTGGAACAAAGAATCTCTCAGACAATATGTTGAAGTTACCTTGTTACGGACAGTGCAGAATCCACTGAACTGCAGTGTTGCTCCCAACAGAGAGTCTATGAGACTGCCACAAACCCCTGCCACAGCAGAGAGAGGTATTACCAGCAGCTGCTTCAGAGCCACCTCATAACTGCATCTTGTTGTGAAAAAGCCTAAGAGAACAAATGCCAGTCCAACGATGCTTCCTGCTGCAGCAGCTGCTAGGAGTCCTGCTTTTGTCACACCACCATTTGTACCCCTCCGAACTGGCTGATAACAAGGAAGAAAAACAAATCAGGATCCAGCATCTCTATGAGCTTAAGAATCAATGCAAAGGCCTCAAGGCTGCTGAATGTTTTAAAATGTAGGAAAATAAAGATCAAATTCCTTTGTTGTCACAGAATAAGCATACGTGTCAGTGAGCTTGTAATTGTAAATGAAATACAATGGTAGATGATTTATTTAAAGTTTTAAAAATAGAAGGAAAAAGTAGAGAGAAGTTCTGAACAACATGGGAAGAAGTTAAGACGGTGAATCATGAATGCAAAAGAGTTACTGAATCACTATGAGAGGTCAACAGAAATTAAGATTTATCAAGATGTATTTTTTGCAATATGCTACATAATGGAAAACTCAAATCGAATGTACACCCAAACTTCTCTCCTTTGAGATGTGTGCAAGATTTAATCTCCACTGCTCATTAAAGTCAGATTCTAACTCGTTCTGAACCTACTGTGAGTTTGAGTGGAATGCGTCAAAAGCTAAGGACAAGTGCAACTAACACAGTATGATATGGCTTCAATGGAGTACTGAGATTAAGCATAAACCAGCCTGAAAAAATATCACACCGGGAGAGACCCGATTTAAATGCAGCTATGTCCTGGCTCCATTCATTATTTAAGTAGCCACAGCATGTACTAAAAGCCATGTATTTTTCTGATGTCGACTGGAGATAAATTTGGAAGAGGGACTGAGAATAAAAGAAAATATAAAGAGAAGACATCCACCTTAAAGGTTGTGATTAATCGAGGTTGTGCATCACTAAGTATGCCAAGCTCCGACGACCAAGTGTCTCCATTGCAGCAGGAATAGTGACCTATAATGCCACCAAATAAAGATGTTATAAGACGTGATTCTTTTGAGTCCAGACACTTGTCTTGTGATCCTGTCAGCTTCCAAACAATCATGACTAGAAGGGTAGCAATGCCGCTGTTGGACAGAACTTGTATCCTGTCCAAAAAAATAATATGGAACAGCTCACCAAAAGTCAGCAACAATACTTGAATACAACTTAGCCGGAAGCTCCACAACATTCTAGCTACAGATGTATGGGGCATCAGCTATTAATGTATGCATGCAGGTCTATTCTGATGTATGTTGACTATGAAAGTCTTTAAAGGACTCAAGGGTGAGGAGAAAAGGAGAAGATTTGGACAATGGATTATGTGCAGTGGGATTTCAGCAAATATGTAAAGAAGCAAGATGTTGCCTGGATTATCCATAATTTTTATGGCCACAAGCATAAGCAATTCAAATTGCCATCAGAATCTTCTCAAACTTTTGCTTCAGAGAGGATGATTTTAATTATAAAGTATTTCTTTCCTTGGAATACAGAAAATCTACAGAGAATCTATTACTCAATTATGTATGAATACACCATCATTTCGGAATATACCTAGTTCCAGCTCGTACGAAGCAGTCAAAAGAAGTATGGGCTATCAAATTTATTACATGGGTGCAAATGCTTTGGGCTCTGCCATTTTATTGAAAAAGCTTTGGGCTCTGCCATTTTATTGAAAAATAGTGATCCAATACATAATGCTTTGAGCTTTGGCTTCCGCTAAGTGAAGAAAACTTATAGCGGATTAAGTTTCACAGCCTACTTTATTCAGGTCGACAAACAATAGTCCTATTAAATTCAGGTTTTGAAGAAACCCAAGTTTCACAAAATGCTTGCATAATTAAATGACCCAAACACTTGAATCATACTGTATGAGTACCTCTAGAGACATTTTAAAAATTTAAGCCTGAATAAGCACTCTAGACCCCTGTACTTCCACAATCTCTATCACCATCATAGTGTTTAACACATATTCTTTACCCTTACAAGGTTTTCCAGTTAGCAAAAATTAACAACCTGGCCCGGACTGCTATATTACAAAATTACAATTTTCCTTTATCTTCTGGCATTAACGTCAAACCATTTTGATCTTTTTCTTTCGGTAATACATACAAAGATGCATATACATAAGAATACATGTATCATGAGCACACACAAACACATGATGATCGATTGGAGCTTTAATCCACATGTCACTCCAAAAATTAATAAATTCACTGATGTACTACCACCAGAGAGAGAGAGAGAGAGAGAGTATTACCAATTGCGCTGACCTCCCTCTCTAAACTCAGGGTCAAGGCTTCGTTTTTTCTCCTCCCCGACCTTGGTGAGCTTCGACGAAGTGAAGAAGAAAACTAGCAACATCGCTCCCAATCTAAATCCAACATACATATTATATAGAGCATTCAACTAAAGTCAGCTTGGTCATTCTACATATATACACAACACATTCATATACATACATAGATATATGTATATAAGAGAATCGAGATATATAATTAGACCTGTAATTGACTGCGATGTGAATGGTCATGACTAGAAACCCTAGAAATGCCCCTGAGTGGTTAAGAGACTTCCTTTTAAAAGCTCTGATTGCGATTGCAGATGAAACCAACACAGCAACTACAGTTTGGACCAAATTTTTTTCCATTTCTATCTCTCAGAGTCTGGTCTAAAAGAGTGTCCTGAGGTTGAAGACGACGATGGCGAAGATTTTGTTCTAATAAATACAGAAAGCTTTTGTCTTGGATAAATTGCAGTCAGGCCGTGTTTCTGGTTCATTTTTGCCCTTCACTAATTTTTATTGGTGTGGGTCCACTTGAGATTTGGTTTAGCTAATAGCAATAAGTGAGAGAGAGAGAAGGACTAGGCTGGGCGCAACCTCTTGAGAAGATGTGTGCGCTTCAATTTATAGCGATAGATCAGAGGGCTCCTTGATATGCTAATTGATTCATTGTCAATACCCGCCTAACATTGACATAGAACTGTGCTAATTACAGTCACGTCTATGTAACAAGCTGCGACTGATTAGTGGCAGCTCAGCTGTGAACGGCAGCAGGTGATGGACTCAAAATTTGTGTTAAAAATGAGCCAAAATCAAATTATTTAAATTTTTTAAGACTAAAGGTAAAATTTTTAGAATTTTAAGAGGCCCAATTACTTATATTTTTAGTTTATAGAAATTGGGTCTTGATGATTGAGAAGTTGCACAAGTAACTTAATGGGAATGTTAAAAATAAAATAAAATCTTTTAATTTGAAAAAAAAGGAACATCCAAGATGAGAGGCCATTGCTCCATTCTTAAGGTTAAGGATTCGATCTCAAATTATATTGCCTAAATATTTATTGTTCTGGCAAGTGTTAAAAACAAAATTGCTCCAAAAATTTATTTTAATTTGGTCATGGGTCATGATCATGGTTAAAATTTGACAAACACGCTTATTTGTAATGCACATCTGTCAATAACATTGTTTAAATAGTGAGACAAAAAAAAAGAGTAATATATAACATTGTTTAAAGGATAATCAATGTCTAAACAATTTATTATCAATATCTTTGCCCATTATTGCAAGTAATTTTTATTAAAGAACATATATTGGAACTAAAACCTTATTATTCATGAAATTAAGGGGACAAAAAGTTAAAACATTGAATCTATAAATTAGCATCATTCTTGCCCTACCGTTACTAAATTAGTTAGCATAATATTGCATATTTAAGTAGATTTTGATTTCTTTAGTCGCTTTTTTTTTTTTTTTTGGCATATTCAATATATAAAAAAAAAAAAAAGTCAAAGCACCTCCCAAAAACTATATAAAAATTTAAATTTTTATTAAAAAAAAAAGAAAGTTTTAGTTGGATATGCTAATAAGCTGCTGACTTATTTAAATAACTTATGCCTTTTTTATAATTTTTTATTTGGTTTTCGATAAATAAAAAAAATTGTCAAAAGCATTAAAGGCCAAAAAAAGGTAAAAAGTTGATTTTTTTGTTGAAAAAGCTAGTTACATAAGTTGCCATCTAGTTAATCACGTTCTGTACAGGGCGGAAAAGACCGATATGTACGGCTTCAAGAAAAAAGCGAACAAACAGATGTGGAGGTCCATCCCAATACCGTTTCCAGAGAAAAGCAGGTTCATACAGCCTGGTACAGTATTAATATGATTTGAGTAGCCCGTACAATATTAACAATTATGATTTGCGCACTGTTAACATAGACGCCGTCTGATACCAACAAAATTCTTATGATTTATTTCCCTATACCAAGGGCATATTCACTGGCCTTACTACAACCAGAGATGGTTAGAGAGAGAAACCTTTCACTCCCTCTCTTCTTCCTCTCTTGAAAAATTATTGGTCCTCTGGAGGAGACCAAGTGGCCTCCCCAACATCTCACAATACCCGCGGACCCCTTGCTTAAGTAAAACTCACATAATTGAGTAAAACTCAACTAATTGCGGGAACACTGAGTATCGTAAAAGGAGAAGGAATGCCACATGATCCTCCAAAAAACACCGAACAACTTCTCGTTCTTCCACTCTTCCTCTCTCTAACTTACAACATGAACAGGAATTAAGGAAACATCATACCCACAAGAGAGTGTCAAACTCATGATCTGTTTAGAACAGGAATACAAACAGGGAATAGTCTTTAACTGCTACAACTTGATAGTGATAGGATCTGCTTGCTTAGTTCAAGTCAACTCCTTACTCCTAGCACAATAAACAAGCCAATAAGCCATCATCAAATCTATCAAATTATAACAAAAAAAAAAAAACTGTAATTCATTATAAATTTAGAAGTTCTGCTCCTACTAGTTCACATGCTACCCCGATAGCCAGAAAATTTTTCTTGAAAGATTGAACTGAAATTGTTTCCTCCGCATTTGTCCAGCATGGAGTTAGCACCATGCTTCTGTTGCTAGCGGTCTCCAGCCACTCTTGTTGCGTCTGCAATCGAGAAATGACTCCTGTTGCAATAGGTGAGGCTGTAAGAATAAATTCCCTCATTCCTGGTCGTAGATTCTAAGAGAGATTCAAAGTCTCCTAACATATTATAAGTCAATTACATCACAAATGAATATATTAGTTGGAATCTTTTGAGGTCACTGTAGATTAGAAAGAAATTAGATGGGAGTTCATTGGTATCGTTCTTCAAAAACCGAAGACTACAAGTTTCAACAGAAAATCAAGGTAAATATGTACCTCTAATGAAAGATCAAAAGCAAGTCCGGACTAGGTAACTTTGTTCAGTTTTAAATGATATTCAAGCCTTCCAGAAGAAGAAGAGAACTGTTGACAAGAGCGACCAAAACAAATGCAGGTAAGCAAAGATAAATTCCTCTGATGCTTTGCACCTTTGAAGCACCAATTGACAATTGGCCAAATACATATAGATAAAGAGAAATTACCTGCACAATGAAAAAGAACCACACATGTACAATTGAGGGAGAGCAGATATTCATCCATGTCTACCTCTTCCCCTCCCTCTTCCTCTACCCCTTCCCCTTCCTCTCCCTCTGAATCCCCCTCTATCATGGTCTCCGACATCATCCCTCTGGAAACTGAACATGCTCATTTTTATGTTCTCTGCCTCTTGAGGACCCCTTTGTATCTGAAGAAGTCAGAATGTACCAATATCAAAGACTGCAAAAACAGCTACGACGAAAATGATCATGACGGTTATGATGACAGTATCAAAAATCTGAGCCTCAGACCTGAAACACTACTTAGGCTATAGATGGAGTTATAACACATCTACCAAGGTAAATGATTCAACTCCCAATGGACTCCACTTCAAAGGAGGTCCACCCCAAAGACCATTATGATCAAATATTTTTCATCTGATGTAAAGCCCTTCGAACATTTTTAGAAAAAGATAGATACAGAACACAAGGAAAAGCAACGAACAAACCAGTTCAATAAAGTAAAATGGTTCAGCCAATACTAAATCATCCTAATTATTTACCATGTACAACTACTAAGGGGACCCAATCAAGGTCAATATGTCAGTCTTATTTTAGAGTTAACCATTTAAGAAGTTTATAGAGCTTTATAATAAAAGTAGCCCAAATATAGTAAGGCCACGTTTGTTTCGGGGATGTAATAAGGTGGTATCATGAAACCCACGACAAGTAGTTTTAATACAAAATATACTGGGACTAATTGTTCCTAATTTTGTGTTTGGATGAGGCGGGATAAGATCCAGTCCAATAACCCATTTAAACAAGTCTCATCTACATCCAATTGTCAAAAATAACCCAAGGAAAAGGGAACATTAGTCATTTTAATACTTATTCCAACAATGGAATAGTCCCACTAGGCCAATACTAATAAAAACCACCCCCATCCCCCCCACCCGACCCAATAATACCCTCGAGAGGGTACTATTTTTAGACCAAAGAATACGTCCCACCCTTATAGGATGCCCCAAACAAGGTATAAAAAGGGGCATGGGACAAATAGTCCTATCTGGCCCTTTTAGTACCCGAAACAAACATGGCCTAATAGAAATAGCAATACTAGCAATAAAACTAGTAATAGTAGCAGCAATATAGCAATGACAGTAATAATATTCACACTTCAATATGTACAGATGCTGACATGAAGGTCTTCAAAATCAAATTGGTTTTGAAGCTGCCAGGCAAGATCTTCGTCTTGTCTAACATTGGGATGCTCATCTCTCATTAAAGGATTTGCCCCAGCTTTTCTCCTTTCCCATTCATCTAAAGTGAAAACTGGCGTCTCTTCTTGTTTCCCCTTCCCTCTATGTATCCGACCTCTGGAAGAATGATCACCCCGGTTTGGCTGATTCATTTTCTGGAGGAGTTTCTGTGCAGCCGCTTGATTTTGAACAGGGGCAGATTCAACCACTGTCAAAGGTACAGACATCTACTTCAGCATAAATGTACATACTTCATAACGAATAGAACTTCAAAGTCAAATAAATTAAGTTAGGGGCTGCATATGAGCGAAATAGATCTGTTTGATTTTCACTGAAGTTAAAATGCATTACTTATTCCATTATTTTATAAGCATCTGTGAATCTGATTAACCAACCATTAATCTATTAATGGTAACCAATATGCAAAACTAGAACGTCTCATTGCACTACAAATAGAAATGAAGTCACACCTTCTTTTGGTCTGGCTTCAGAGCCACTTGGTTTTTCTTCAGTTTTTTCAGCACTGGAGGCTGATTTTAGTTTATTATCCATGCCATCCGCCTTGAAATCAAAGTTATGAAGTCTACCGATCTGCCAAGATTCAAATTTTCCATCTTTTCCCAGAACAGTAGGCCCAGAGCTTTTGGAGGTTGAACCAGCATACGCTGCAATTCATCATCTACTGTTAAAGATTTACAAAGCACTCTATTTTTGTAGAGTGATAATACTAGAATGCAAATGACAGAAACATCTCACAAAGAATGACGAATGTTACTTCAATAGGAAGAAAAAATTCATAATGTTTGTTTAGAACTAGCTCAAAATATTCCAATATGTTTTAATGAAATGTCAAATTTCCAAAAATCCTTTCCAGAAAAGCAGTAATAAAACAGCTAAAACTAAAATTAATTCACCTTACTTTCTGCAGACGTAAAATTTAACCAATTATGAATCAATCTCTTGGTTGAAGAACATTGAATAATTTTTTGACAGGTAAGAGTGTGTTTTATTAAGGGAAGCGGGAGGGGCTGCTGGGGCTTGAACCTTAGACCATGAGTATTGCTGTGCAAGGTCCCAACCACTAGGGCATGCCACTTGCTCAGAAGAACATTGAATAACTAATGCTTTCAATGTTTGAACTAAACAAACTTTTGCATCTAAATATACGTGTTTCCCAAACTGCATTATAAGTCATCAGGAGTTTCCTTCAAAGAGCCCTAATAATGGCAGAATAGAACATTAAAGAAGCATATCGAAACAGTGCATAAGTAAATTGAAAGCAATGCCCCCCACCCCTCCCTCCCCCAACCCACAACCACACCCACACCCACACCCACACCCACACCACATCCACACACATCCCAACTGGGTTGGGGGGTATCACAAACAAGAAAAAATGCGAAAGGTAAAATCTGGAGCAAAGAAAAGGTTTGTCACACTCACGAGAAAATCTGTCTTGAGGCCCTGAACGTGAAAGTGCCCTGATTTGCAACTTTTCAAATGGTGGAGGACCACCAGTGTCACTTTCCTTCACCATCCTTAAGGATGAGCGGGAGAAACCTGAATACTTTTGGTTCATCTGCCATTCTTCATAAAGTGACTGAACAACACCCCCTAATACAGTTATCACTTTAGGATTCAAACACACAATACCACAACGTACTGTGGCCTTATTTGTCAAACGAACCTGCCAAGCAGAGAACAACAACAGAAACAAAGACAACAATTACACCAAGACAACTAAGTTATGTATGTCATTTGATTTGGAAAGCTCCATAATAAAAGGGACAAGTAAAATAGGCACTGGAAACTAGTTCAGCCAATGAAAAGAGGTTTTTGATTACCAACATTTTATATAAAATGATTGCAACTCTAATGAGGAAAATGAAAAGATCAACACGCAAATGATTTATTTTCAGGTCCATTTATCAGCAAACTTAGCGACTTGTTGGATGGTTTCTAACTAGCTTTGCTGTTTTTTTATGCATTTTGGGCAGAAATTCTGAAAGTTACAGGTTACAAGAAACACTCTCCTAATCACTAAAAGTAAGGTTTCTGAATTTTTCCTATTTAGGAGAATCTAATACACACATAGTTTTCAAGAGTTTTAATAGAATGTACAATCGTCATGAGATAGTAGAAGTGGTGCATGTGTGAAGGGCATGATCATCACTCTATTGAGTAGGGAGTTATGGTAGCTGTCTTCAAAGGAATGAGTTATTGAGCTAGAGTGGCTTGTAAAATTGATAAGGTGTCAGCTAACTATTTCTCATTCTTAGCCCGAACTTGAATATCGTCATTGTTTAACTATCAGGGTATTTTGGGGAAACATCAAGAGAGAGTCTTCCCTTCACATAATAGTATAGAAACAACACCTCAAAGTCAAAGCAAAGAAAAGTAAAGAACTATTCTAATATTTTTTCCAAAAAAATTCCAAAATTTTGAGTGCAATACACTCAGGTGGCCTTAGTAGATTACTTTACACAATAATACAAGCTTATATTTACAAATAAAAATATACCAAAATCTAGGAAGCATATACACTTCTAAGAGATTGTCATGTCCGTGTCGGATACACATAGTCCTCGGACACGCCAATTGGTGTGTCCTAAATTTTTGTTTGTTTATTTTTCAATAGACACGCAAGAGAAACGCATCCATCACTTAAACATATATGAAACACATTGCAAGTTTAAAATGTAAACTGGTTTTCATCATGTTTTAAGTTAAACGATAATTAAATTATGGATTGAATGGTGTTTTCATGTTGAATTAGTATTATTTTTTTTATATTTTTTAGGGTTTGTCGATGTTACTTTCATATATAGGGCAAATAAAATATATAAGAAATATATTTTTTGTAGTATCCCCGCCATGTCCATTTTCTCTTCTTTTTTTTTTAAATTGCCGTGTCCCTTGTCTGTATCTGTACCCATGTCAGTGCCCATGCTTCTTAGACCAGAACTATCACAGACACAGCAAACATCAACACAAGCCCCACATTATTGAATAACATCCTTGTTGTTAAATAAATGAAAAAGAGCTCTGTAAAGCACTCCGTGGAGTTAAATCTCTTGGACAATCTTCACTAGTGGACTTAGTCACTGATGTGATATTGTGATAAACCACATTACTTCAAGTCTTCATATTTGAATTTGTGTGCACACATGCATGTTAGTCTCATCTATACATCCATTCAGTTTTGTGTACCAACATATCTCCTAGTAATCTACAAGACATTAAAACTGAACTAGCACCGCAGCAGCTAACCAAATAAAAAATGATACAGTAGACCTTGCAATATACAATAACTAAAATTGAGTACGAGAATACCTTCGTGCCAGGAATTGCATCATTAACAATTGATGGTATATGAGAGTACTCTATAGCAGTTATCACAGAGTGGCCATCTGTAAGATTCAATCTTAACAGACGATTATCTGAATTTCCTGAATTATCAGCTATACTGCTTCGAGATATGTCCCTCACCGAGGATATCTACAGACAGGAGAATGATGGGCGGTGGGGGATTTAGTCAGTGCAAAGTAATGAAATTGGACAACAGCAGAACATAATTAATGCTTTGGGTTTTTTTTCCCTTTTTGGTTAACAAGTAATGCTCTGTTAGCTTACAAAGAAAAGGTGGGGAAATAGTAACAAAGCCTTGGTTTTCTTTTTTCCTTTTTGGTAAACAAGTAATGCTCTGTTAGCTTACAAAGAAAAGGTGGGGAAATAGTAACAAAGCCTTGGTTTTCTTTTTTCCTTTTTGGTAAACAAGTAATGCTCTGTTGGCTTACAAAGAAAAGGTCGGGAAATAGAAACAAAGTTAGGGTTTTAACACGAGAAAACTCCACGGACCTGAGCCTAATACAACCCTACATGGCTTTAGCCGGAACATATGTTTCCCCGTTTGATTGGAACCCAATTACAGAACAGCATAAAGTAAATCAAAATTCAAATTTCATCTCTTTTCCAAGTTTTCACCAAACGATTGACAACGAAACTTTGCAAATCGCGGGGTGAGAGAGAGATTTCAAGATGAAAATTTTTTTCCTAAATTGTGGGGGAGCGAATTTCCCATTAAAGGCATTTATTAAATACATACACATACACATACACACAAACACAAACATATATATACATATATATATATATATACAGACAGAGAGAGGGGGGGGGGGAGTAGAGAGGTTTACCTGCAAGACTTTGGGGCCAGGGAGATAAGAGGACTTGCGGAGGAGAGAAGGATCGGGTAATGACTTCCCACCGATGGATCGCAAGTCCATGTTTGCAAGTTCTGATTCGACCAAATCAACGGTGCAGGAATCGCCATGTAAAGCGGATTGAACTATGATCACGGCTTTGACTTGGTCGACGTCTCCGAAGCACCACCCTCTGCTAGTTAGGGTTTGTATGAGAGCTTCTGAAGCAGCCGACGAAGAAGAAAAGGCCTCCATTTTTATCGCCTCTCTCAGATGTTCGCCCTTGGTTCTTTGAACTGAGAGAGAGGGAGAGAGAGAGAGAGAGAGCTTGGGGCTCCGAACTTTGGCCTGCGGCATAGTTTTTTTCTTTTATAACTTTTTTAGTTAGGTAAAAAAAAAACTCAATTTTTTTAATTTTTTTATTTTATAAGCAAAGATAAGTAAAAAAAAAAAAAAAAAAAAAAAAAAAAAAATTAAAAATAATAATTTTTTTTCTTATAAATTAAAAAAAAAAACTAAATTTAAAAGCCTACTCAACAGGCCCAAAGTGTTGATCCGAGGACGTCGGATTTGATTTTGGTGATATATAGGTTGGGCCTTGAGGTTGGTGAGCATTTGGGCCGAGTAGAGTTTTGCTCAAAGTTGACTTGAATTATTTTTTTGTTTGGCACAAGTTTGGCCTGAAAACTTAGCTTCAAAATGAAAGTGTTCAAGTTTAGCATGCTCATTTTTTAGCCTATTTCAAATAACGTTGATCGAACTGATCATGAGTTGAACTTGAATAGTTTGGGTTGGGAAGTTCAATGCTCATGGGATACAAAAATTTTCCTATACTTGGAACTCATATCACATTTTTTTTTTTTTTTTTGCTAATCGGGTGTCGAAGCTAATATGTGCATACCTTGACTAATTCCGAAATCTATGCAATCTCTCCGTCCCACATAAACTGGATAATTGTTAAGCCAAAAAGCCTAAGAGTAGCCCCAATGAATTAATAACACCTAAACCATTTTGAACTTGAGACCTTAGAGGGAACAAACTCTCAAATCTTAAACTTTTTGGGGTTTGGAACTCATATTATATGGATCATCATAATAACTCTCGACTTAAAAGCTTAACTAGTTTACAAATGAGCTTCCCTTTTTACGAACTAATTACTCTGTGCTCATAGAGCAATGCGTGGCCGTGCTCAATCCTCTCATAATGGTCGTGGATCCCATTAACTAGGCCTCGTATTTGAACCTTTAAGTAGAAAGGCCCTTGGTCATTGTGAGAGCAAGAGAATGGTCATACGATGCTCTGGACCATTGAATAATTTATTTCCTTTTCTTGTTTGATTTGTAGTGTGAAGAATTAGTTTTCTTTCATTTTTTAAAATTTTTGTTAATCAAACAATGAGATAATACAATTTTTCCTTTCATTTTTCTCTTATTTCTCCCTTTCTTCCTTTCTGTTTAATCCCTTTCATGAGTATCAAACACAAACTTTAACATTTAGAAGGATCTTGATGGGAACTTGGAAGTGGTGACCTCTACTGACCACCAGGAACAGTACTTGCAGGTTATTGAAACTAATCATTATCTTCCTTTAAATTTCATGACTTCTTAACAAACCTCAACCATTGCATCATCCTTTAACAAGTTTCAGTGTTTGCGTACTTGAGTTTGTAGTTGGGGACGTGTAAGCCATATTCTGATGAAGATGCCTATTCATAAGCATTTATATAGGATACTTTGAAATCTAGTACCATTTCAAACAGAAATAGTTAATGGGACAACTAGTGGTGGTTGAGGCAAAGGGTACCATAATGTGTGGACTTCATGGAGAAAATATTGTTTACACATGCTGTACCAAGTAATCACGCTAATGTGGTACAACGAGACACTAATACATAAATATAAAATTATAATCATCGTGATATCATCTTGCTTTAAACAAAAAAATTTAAATTTTAAATTCAATACCCCTAATGATCATGATTTACATGATCATGGCTCGTTTTACCATATCAACATGATGCAATGGTACTACCGGTGTACAAAATATTTACTCAACTGCATGGTCATGGTGAAAGAGGCTTAGGGCCTGTTTGGTTGTGGTTTCAGTTTCAGTTTTCTGTTTTTGTTTTCTGAAATTCGACGAAACCGTGTTTGGCAGATTGGTTCTGAAAACTGTTTCTGTCGAAACCGCGTTTGGTAAATTAATTTCAAAACTTGTTTTTGAAAATTTTTTCAGAAAACAGCCTAATTTCAGAAACCATTAAAAAGATGTTTTCTGAGTTTCCGAAACCATTTTTATATGAAAATGAGAACGATATGAAAACGATAGTGTTTTCGATGGTCTCATTTTTTTATTTTCGAGAATAAGAAAAACGAGTTGTTCTTAAATTTTTTGGTTCCGAAAACACGAAAACGAAAACGAAAACGGAACGGGAACCGATTCCAAACAGGGCCTTAGCTTCCAATGGTGGCATGTCTTATAACACATGCTCTAAGAACTCATGTTAAGTATACATTATTTAGTTGTACAAAATGTGAGGCCTATACTTTTTTCATAATTTTACATTACGTACAACTCTGTTCATGCATGCTTAACATATATCTTATAAGGACATGTTAACATTTGCCTTGGCTTTGATATTGTTAAAAAAGTATTGCTAAGCTAAGTGAAATAATATGATCCATCATATATGTATGCGGAAATAATTATTAACACGCAACCAATTCTTCATTGGAATTTGTGGAAGAGAAAGGGAAAGGAATGAATGGTAAGTGAGAGAAATTCTAGGGAAAATAATTATTTTTTCTATTTGATTTTGCAAAAAAAAGGGAAAGAAAAATGAAAAAGAAGATAATTTTTTCCTGTTCGACTTCAAAAAAAGAGGATAGAAAATAATAGAATAACTATTATTTTGAAAAGAGAAAAGAAAATAATAGGAAAGTGAGAGGGAAAAAAATTTTCTTTGCTTTTCTTTTGCATTTTTTCTCTCTCTCCCAAATTAGGAACCAAACAGGAGATAACTATTATTTTTTTCTGTCTTTCTTTCTCCTAACTATTATTAGGCAACACTTTTGCCCATAAATTGATGCCCCTATTTAAGTCAATCCAACTATTTAATTTGTCAAATTGGCTTTGAACTATTGATGCATTTAAGAGCACAAAATATTGGTTGGATGATGATGTGATCATTCGTATGAACAAATTAAATTATGTGAGGCCCCCAACTATGTAATTTGTGGCACATTTAAAAGGCCATTCCCAACTCCTACAAGAAAAATAATGGGGAACAAAAAGTGATAAAATAGACTCCTCCTGATGCCCCTTTTGTCTTGCAATCATTCGTACAATGTATGAAATTTACATTATATGTATAGATGACGGTCGTACACAAACATAGAAATAGCAGTTATCATTTGAACATGATTATAGTCACCGTTTGGATTGACCATAGTTACTGCTCAATGCAACAACAAATATTATAAAATATGACTATATTATAGTAATTGCGGGTCATATTTATCGTAACTATTGCTCACATCTGTTATCACTGTTTTTTTGTTTTCCAAAACATCTTGATTTGTCCAAGTTTCTCATCCAATGCCCATCGTTTTTCTATTTTTTTAATCTAATGGTTGAAATTACACAGATATCGGGATCGTGGAAACCATCACGGTACCGCAGAATTTGCCCTTGTCTAGAAGAATGGCATTTTCCTGCGTGTAATTGACTTCTTCGTCTTTCCATCACATGGATCAACAATGGGCAATGCAACAACCCTATTAATGAACATTTATGTCCAACACCATTATTTTCAACAGAAACTTAGCTCGAAGTCTCAACCAAATTTCACTTTGTCTCCCTGGTCACGTGCTCGTAGCCATTAATCTTTGCTTTCTATTTTTTCCAGCTACTCTTCACACAATTGAGTAATAGATGAATGAGAAGAGAGATTTCTAAGTCCTGCTATTATATTCATATATATATATATCCTCTATTTTATATATATATATATATATATAAATATATATTTCCTTCTCGAGTCATTCTCAGTCATTAATTCGATATCCTCATAAGTAATGAAAATTGACCTTCCACAACCGTATTAGGTGATCTTCACTAGTGTTAAAAGGTCCAAAATATTAGTTGGGCTTCACAATCAAGCTGTTCTTAGTGGGTTGCTATGCATTTATCAAGCATCTGTTAATGGATAGAAGTTAATGATCATGATTCTAAGGGTTGAACCACATGGTTATGGAAATCACCCAATTTTCCCCATACAATTAATAAATGGCAACTCGCATGGGTAGCCCAACAATGTGGAGTCGGATGAGTACTAAACGCAAACTTGGATGTCTTGAGCTTGACTCTTATTGGTGCCTTTTGAGTTTAACGGATATATGTAATTTTGCACGTATTTAGGATTTACACTGCAGGAATGAGTTTACACTGAAAGCCAGTTCCTAAATGCAAATTAAAGTAACATCAATTAATTGAGTCAAATTTGAGTTGTTCAATAACCTTAATCTTACTTGACTATTAAACCAATAGTCTATCTGTATGAGAATATGAAACGCATCAATGGGTTATAAAAATGACACCCTAACCTTAGAGCCGTTTAGTATAATTGTTTTTTAACTTTTTTAATTTTGCGTTTTTAACTTATAAGTAAAAAAAAGTTAGTTTTTTTTTTACTGTTTTTGCTTTTATAAGCTAAATATAAGCAAAAAGTTAAAAAAAATTAATTTTTTTACTTATAAACTTCAAAAAAAAAAAAAATTAGAAAGTTCTACCACACGAACCTAATGTATGAATTAAAATGCATACTAAGCATGGAAATGCCTTAAAACCTTGTGGGCGTGTAGAGATGACACTTGAAACAGTAGCAAATGAAAGGTTAGCCTCTACCCTAGTTGTCCATTGACATTGACCTTCCAACTTGAAGTTGATGACACTCGTCCATCGTGTTTGGGGGATGTGAAGGATAAGAAGGAAAGAGTTAGTATTAAAATCCGAAAGGCTGGCATGATGATTAAGGCTTAAAACTTAGTAGTTTGTTCCTTCTAAGTAGGCATGTCGATTGGTATAATAGTTAAGACTTGAGATTTGGAGGTCTGCTCCCTCTAAGTAGACATTTCAATTGAGCTGGTTTGGCCTGCCTGGCCCGTGGCCCACCTACCTCGGGTTAGGCTTAGCGGGCTCTCGCCAAAGCCTAGCCAACAACTCTAAGGGCGGGATCGAGCTCGGACTTTAGACTTGGGTTTTTGAACTAGCCTTTGGGCGAGCTTGACGGGCTATTAGGCATGCTTGATCATTTTTTTAAATTTTAGTTTTTGAAACTAGCAATTAAGTTATAAATTAGTAATTAATAAATAGTAATCATTAATGGTTAAAACTAAATTAGAAAATTAGTCAACTTATAAAAATCGTACAAAAAAATATAAATAATTCAACCTATAAAGTATCGATTAATGTAAACTTATATAAACTATTGAATATATAAGACATATATTTTTAATTAGTAATTAATAATCAATAATGATTCAACTAAGTTAGAGAGTAAGTCAAACTTATAAAGATTATACAAAAATATAAATGATTAAACGATTAAACTTATAAAGTGTTGATTAATATAAATCTATATAAACTATTAATTATATAAAAATATACTATTACTTATAAATTTATAATTTGGGCGGGCCAACGGGCTGGCTCGAGTTATCGAGGGTAAGGCCCAGGCTCGCCCATAAGGGGTCGGGCTTGGGCCGAGCTAAACCCATGTCAGGCTCGGGTCGGGATTTGGCCTAGTGGGCTCGAGCTAGGCTCGGGTAGCCCATGGGCCAAATTTACATCCCTATCTCCAAGGTATCAGTTTCGAATTCTCTTAAATGCTATAAATTCTTTGAGGCTACCCTTAGAGTCTTTGGCCTGGTAATTACTCAATTTGTGTGGGATAAAAAGACTATACAGGTCTTGAAATTAGTCGAGGTGTACACAAATTGGTTCGAACACCCCATTAGCACCAAAAAAAAAAAAGAAAAAGGAAAAGGGCTAGTATTCATTATGTTTAGAGAAGAGATGCTCTAATCTCATTACTTTTCTTTCTATTCAAAATTAGAAGAAAGCAAACGAGCAGTGAAGTGCATCTTAGTGAGTTATTTTTTTAAAATCAAGTATAACCCTCAATTTTGAGAAGAAAAATATTTAATTAGTCAACAACAATACTACATCTATTTATATTATTGTAAAGCAAATCTTTTTAGTGAAATCTTCACTTTGGCAAAACTTTTACTTTGGTGAGATTTTTTTTGTTGATAAAAATGACCTACAACATAAAGTTTGTCCAGTCTACATTAACACATGTAAGAGTAATTATGTAATATCTACAATTAAAATACTTTTTTAAATTCTGTAACCACCTATTACTAAATTAATGATAGTGAAAGTGATTAAGTATAATGTAGCACACACACATAATACATTTCACCCTTCTAATTTGGATACATATGAGGGGAAGAAAACATTACCTATTTCGCTGCTAAACCTCTATTTGTAATCACTAGCTGTCCAAAGAGGGGAAAAAAATTGTCACCGACCATTTCTCTTGATTAATTATTATCTATCCAAATAAGAAGAGGGATATTTCTTATCCCTCCCCTTCTCTTTCCTTTCCTTTCGTTTTTTTCCCTTTCTTTCTACTTTCCAATTTATAGCTTGGAGATTGGCTTGAGATTTCTTATCCTTCATCTTACAAACCAATGGTGGCCAAAAAGTTTAATAAGAATCCAAAAGGAAAAGAAATATAACTGAAGAGGTGGGCTCACTGAGCTCGGTGCTCAACCAATGCATAAATGAATGGGGAAAATTTTCTTTTAAAGAAGTTATAGCCAATCTATTGAAACTTCAGCTAAAACATTAGATCTCACATTTTTTCTTCACTGCATTTCACATAGGCCGTGTGTAGCTCAAGAATTTGGTGATAAAAAAGAAAAAAATAAAAATAAAAAAAATGAGAGAAAAGATAACAAAATTTTTGTTCACTTTTTTCTAATCTTTTCCTTTTTATTTGCTTTTCTCTTGATAAATTTGAATTCCAAACACTATAATAAACTATTTTTGTAAGTCATGCATGCTTGCATGATTCACAGCATTAGAGCTCATACCACAGTTACTAATGAAATGTGATTTTTGTTTAAAAATTTTAACTTAGGTGGTTTTAATTCTAATTTCAAGGCAAGAATTCGCCAAACACATATTAAATGGATATGATATAAATGAAATTCAATATAGAGAAAGTAATAACAAAAAGGAAGAATTTTAAGGCCCCGTGTGACCCCCCCCCCCCACTTATGGTTTTAAAGCTCACTTAATTTGAGACTTCAAATATAGTTTTTTAAATATTTCAAAGGGAGATTAGGGTTGAACTCTTGCCATACGTAAGAGTTCTTAAAAGGCTTTTGGCCTAGTAATTACTCAGTTTGTATGAGATGAGAGGATTACACAAATCTCAATATTAGTCGAGGTACGTGCAAGCTAGTCCAGATACACAATTAGAAAAAAAAAAGCTTCAAAACCTCGCTAATTAAGAAATATAATGGCCCTACCCCTACCCCACCTTGTGACATAGATGGTATTTGGATTTCTTTCCTAATTAATGTGTTTTTTGAGTACATGGTTTTAAAATGCAATAATTTACATGAAAGTTAGTGAAAAGTTGAATTTAGATCGATTAAATTTTGGTTGAAATTCTATACAATTATGTTAAAATCAACAAAAATACAATATTGAAAATTTAGCGTTTTCAAAATTATCCGTCAAGAATTTCAAAATAAATAGGATTAGAACAACTTCACTTCATTTAATGAAAAATCTGCGTTTTCAAAACATTGTTAGGATTTGTGCATCTGGTTTAGTACTTACAAGTATCTTATGTTTTGAAAAACAGAAAAACAAAAACTGATATGAAAATTTTGTTTGACATGCTATATTGAAAATTAATTTTGACAAAGTTTTTTGAAAATACTTCAATTTTTACAAAATTGTTTTGTGAATTCTGAAAATTATTTTTTTATATGAAAATGATAACATGACGCGATAATATTTTCAAACTTTTTATTATTTTTGTTTCCAAATGTATGAAAAACGAAAACAAAAAATGAAACAAAAAATGAAAACAATGCCAATATGATATGCTGTTTGGGTAACTTTCTTACCTTAGCTTTGGAATCTTTCCCAAATAATCCAAATCTCAACTCGGCCATTTCTAACCGTCAATCCTCAAAACAGTGCAAAGGAACAAGTAGACCACTGTTTCTCAACCGTTACAATTCAAACAACCACAAACTCAAAAACCTACTCGAGCGTCTACAGAGCAAGCCCAAACTCTCTTCCACAAACAAACAACCACAAACTATCTCAATTGCTGGAAATACCTTCACTGTTACAGTTGTCATACATACAGAGCGAGTTTAATTGTGCTATTATACAAGCGAGTATGAATTACAAAAATCTCTCTCTCCATCTTTCCTTGCCCCCGCTATTTCTGTCTTTCCCAGGACATTTAATGCCTCTGTAATCTCTGTGCGTACTACTGAATTATAGGGACAGCTATATACAGAGAGAAAGTAATCGCTTCTAGAGAGAGAGGAGAGAGAGGGAGAGAGAGCAGGAGAACCATAAATGCAGAGCTCAACTACCACTCTGATCATACTAAGTAGTAGTCGTACATAACTTCAATGAACCATCCCAACCACACTTCAAGAGTCCCCAATCCTCGCTTCCGATCCTTATCTTTGTGTTATCTTTACCAATTCCAGGCTCATTTCGAACCTAGGGTTGTTTTGGGACGTTAATCGGCGATGTGGAACTCTGCGGAGAACCTCGCTGTGAGGTCGGCGTCGTTCAGGGAAGACGGAGACGACGAGGAGGCTCTCCGGTGGGCGGCGCTGGAGAGGCTGCCGACCTACAACCGAGTTCGGAGGGGCATTTTCAGGAACATTGTTGGAGACTCGAAAGAGATCGATGTTGAGAAGCTTGAAGTTCAGGAGCGGAAGGTTGTGTTGGATCGTCTGGTGAATTCCGTCGAGGATGATTCTGAGAAGTTCTTCGATCGGATGCGGCGACGTTTTGACGCGTAACTCTTCAAATTTCCTTCATTACTTGACTTATGATTGATTGAAAGCGAGTAGTAGTTGTTGTTGTGTCAGGTTTTTTTTTTTTTTTAATTTACTTTCTGTTTGTTTGGTTCCCGGGAAAGTTGAGGAAAGGAAAACAAACTGTTATTTGGATCAAGTAAGAAGTTGAAGAAACCTCGCTTCAACTAAGCTAAGCATTTGGATCAAGCTCAGTTCAGTAGATAATTTTCATTTTTGAACAAAAAATGAAGAAATGTCATGATAATTTTTTTTACTCTACCTCAACTTCTAAATTGACCTGATGGAACATTTTGTTTTTTTTTTTTTGTCTTTAATTTGTTTTTCGAATGTAGTGTTTTCTATTGCTTTGAAAGAAGCATGCATTTTTATGCTATTTTTACATCGATGATTTCAATAATGAGGCAATAACTATCTTCTAAAAAATGAAAATTTTAGGCATCTTAGTTTACTTAGAACACTGAATTATACGTGGCTGTTCTTTCTTTCCAAACTGTGCAATTCACTAGCTATATTTATTCTTTTCCTGGATGTAATTACAATAGCTTGATCAAATGATAGGGAATTCGAAAGGGCTGGTTTATTAGTTTTCTCATGTATGGCATTGCAGAGTAGATCTGGAATTCCCAAAGATTGAGGTTCGATTTCAGCATCTAACTGTGGAGTCTTTTGTCCATGTTGGAAGCAGAGCACTGCCCACTATTCCGAATTTTATTTTCAATATGACTGAGGTAAAGTTTAAAATTTACTCATTGGCATAAGTGTTGTCGTTCATAATTGTCTAATTATTTGTTCATTTGTTAATTTTCATCTAGGCTTTCTTAAGGCAGTTGAGGATATATCCAGGCAGGAGAAGAAAGTTGACAATTTTAGATGATATTAGTGGGATTATTAGACCTTCCAGGTGCATATATAATTTAGAATTTCAACTGTAATTGGTGACTATTTGGTCAAGTTTTGATGAGGTATCACGTTTTTTCTAGATTAACTCTGCTTTTGGGTCCTCCAAGCTCTGGAAAAACAACATTGCTACTGGCTCTCGCTGGTCGCCTGGGACCGGATTTGCAGGTATAAAAATTCTGTTTGTCTTGCATGGCAATTGACACACTATGCTTTTATTCTTATGGTCATGCTTAGGGCCACTAGCATAGAAAAATTCCCCATGAATATTTTCTAAATATAAACTATTTCCCAGGATTTGGTGATGCTTTGATTAACAAGGAACTCTTTTTTTCTTTTTTCATTTCTTATCCTTCTTTTCAACTTAGTTGAGTAGACAGAATGACATTGGTAATAAAATGCTGGTGGATATTATTATGAAACACTGAGGATGTATTTTCATGCTGCTCTGCCATATACTGGTTTATTTCACATCCTTTGTTAGCTCCTTTCATTTAGTTATGAGAGTTGAATTGCGTTTAACTTATCCAAAAAAAAAAAGAAAGATATGAGAGTTCAATTTGGTTTGAGGGATTTTAAGCTATTTATGGATTCTGAATTCAGGTTCATTTCATTTTCTTCCTTCACTCTTGGTCCTTCTTTTTTCTTTTGACAGAGTATGTCAATTAAGGTAATTATTGAGTTAAAGTGCACTGGATAATTCTGATAGTTAATCTATGCATTGGTGGCGCATGGGGGCCGGCAGTGGCTATGCATGCCCCCGCCCCCCCCCCCCAAAAAAAAAAATTCTTCAGAATTTCCTTTAACACGAAAATAGTATTCCATGTATAAGATGTTAGATCTATATTATACCCTGTGGTGTGGCCCCCCCAAAATTGATTCTAGCATGTGAGTCATAGTGCAATAGTTTATACACGGTGAAGTGAGCTGTGTCTATGACTCTTTGCCAATGCACTGATAGAAGGATCTAAAACTCCAACTGCTAGGTGACGGGTGTATTAAAGAAGACTAAAGTTTGTTATGTCTTTATGAGTAGAAATGAGGTTCAATTTCTTTATTTGTTCATTTTTTCTTTTCTTCTCTCTCCTTGGCTGGAGAAGGGGGAGTTATGGGAGACTGTGAGGACAGATTGAAATGAAGTATAGTGTAATTAGAAGAAAAAAAATGAAATTTTAGGAGAAGTAAAAATTTGTGTGTTAGTTTGATTGAATCTGGGCCAGAAGTTGACTGGCAGACTTCTGCATAATCTCCCATGTGGTGTATGGATATCTCCTGTTATGCAATACTTTACCTATTAGATTGGCATATTTATGTAACATGGATATTGCTTTATCCACCTTTATTGCTATGATTTTACTTTAGCCCCCACCAGTAAACAAACCTAGCTCTGCCCCTGAAAGCATGCCTCATGAGGTCTGTTCTCTGCTAATTGAACTTTAATACTTTGATTACTTTGAAGATGTCAGGGAGAGTTACATACAATGGACATAGTTTAAATGAGTTTGTTCCTCAGAGGACATCTGCTTATGTCAATCAACAAGATTGGCATGTGGCGGAGATGACAGTAAGGGAGACTCTTGACTTCTCAGCTCGTTGTCAGGGTGTTGGATTTAAATATGGTAAGCTCTGTAAGATTGTGGGTGTATGTGCTAGTGCATATGGAAGTCACCTAGTTCCTGAACTATGAATATCTACAACAGATATGCTTCTGGAACTTTCACGAAGAGAGAAGATTGCAGGAATAAAACCTCATGAAGATCTTGATATACTCATGAAGGTACATTTAATGCTTATAAGTGAAATTCCTCTTCTTGCCCCAAGATGTTATTGCTTTTGAGTTGATTATTACTTTATACTGCGATAATTTCTTTTTTCTTTTTCTGTTTTTCGCTAAGGCATTAGCTTTGGGAGGCCAAGACACAAGCCTTGTTGTGGAGTACATTTTGAAGGTATTTTCTAGATTCTGGTTACTGTTGGATGCATATAGTATTTCTGTTGCTAGCCGACCTGTTCTTAAATTTTTCTGAACTTGCATATTTTCACTAATTTACGTCATAAAGAGTGAAGTCCTTGTAAAAAAAAAAAATAGTGCTTCTATCATAATCAATAAGTTTAGCTTTAATTTGGTTTTATGTCTTACATAAGGTATTGTGTTATTTCATTGACTTTCTTGGTTGCCTTGTTGGTAAGATAATGGCATGTGAGGAGTATTATAGGTGTGTAGAAGTTGTGCAGATGTTTGTTACTATTAAGAATAACAAACTTATCTGGTTATGGATGGTGTGGGACTGCTTTGGATTTGTAAAGGAACCATTGACAACAACACGAGTTGTGTTTCCTTGAAGTTCTTCACAGATTTCTTCATTCTCTGCTTGTCAGAGAACTCTTTTCACCATTTGGCTTTCCAAGTCAGACTTGGGGATTTTATTGAATTTTCTACCATGACCTCAAGATATTTGAGGTTTGGCCTAGAAAGGCTAGAATATACTCTCTTGCTCCAATGTTTAGGAAATAACAAGAAACAACTCAAACATTTTTAAATGCCTAGCAAATTTTTGTTTCCAAAGAGTACAAAAAGATTTGGTTCAAGTCAGTTGGACAAGACAGAAAGTATGTCCAATTCAACACGAAAGTTGCCATATTGTATGCATGAAAACTGATTTGAAAGGGAAAAAAATGCTCCCTAGAAAGTAAAGTCATTCCACAAAATTCACTATATATCAAGTCATTTCAACACTTATTCTTAAAATTCTCCTGCAGTACTCAAATCTATTCTGTCAAAGATTTTAGGGTTGGACATTTGTGCGGACACACTGGTGGGAGATGAAATGCTTAAGGGAATCTCCGGGGGCCAGAAGAAGCGGCTTACTACAGGTATATGCTTGTGCTTTTATGTTTCTTGGACACTAGAAGCTAGATGTGTTTACTTGTGCTGACATGGCAGATATGTTTGTTAGGTGAATTATTAGTGGGTCCATCTAGAGTGTTGTTTATGGATGAAATATCAACTGGGCTTGATAGTTCAACTACTTATCAAATTATCAAGTATCTTAAGCATTCAACTCGAGCACTTGATGGAACCACAATGATTTCTCTGCTTCAACCTGCTCCCGAGACTTACGAGTTGTTTGATGACATTATACTCTTGTGTGAGGGTCAAATTGTTTACCAGGGGCCTCGTCATACTGCTCTTGACTTTTTTGCATACATGGGATTTAATTGCCCTGAGCGGAAGAATGTGGCAGACTTTCTTCAAGAAGTAAGTAGTGGAGATCTTGGGATGTGAATTACAGCTCTTCTATTGTATCTTATTTTATTAAATTTCTACTACACAGGTTGTGTCAAAGAAGGACCAAGAGCAGTATTGGGCTGCTCCTGACTGCCCTTATCGTTACATACCTGTGGTGAAGTTTGCTGAAGCTTTTCGTGCATATCGTGCTGGGAGGAATTTGTCTGAGGAAATGAATGTTCCATTTGACAGACGTTATAATCATCCAGCAGCCTTGGCTACTTCTCGTTATGGTGTGAGTAGGAGAGAACTTCTCAAGACCAACTTTAGCTGGCAGTTGCTACTGATGAAACGGAATTCATTTATCTATGTTTTTAAATTCATTCAGGTAATGTTGTTGTATCTCTTAAAGCTTTAAAGCAGATTTTAGACGATACATCAAATGAATCTAAACTAACTTCCTGAACACCAAAACAATATTAATTACTATTCACTGATTTATGACATATTTTCGTCTGGTTTTGCTGTTTTGGTTGTATGCCAGTCATGCAGTTCTAGGCTGATTATGATTCATGAGTAGTATTTACGATTTTGCAGCTTCTTTTTGTTGCTTTGATCACGATGAGTGTTTTTTTCCGAACAAGAATGCATCATAATACAATTGATGATGGGGGTCTGTATCTCGGGGCGCTGTACTTTGCTATGGTTATTATTCTCTTTAATGGCTTTACGGAGGTCTCGATGTTGGTGGCAAAGCTTCCAGTGCTTTACAAGCATAGGGACTTGCACCTCTACCCATGCTGGGCTTATACATTTCCTTCTTGGCTCTTGAGCATCCCAACTTCAGTTATAGAGTCCGGTTTCTGGGTGGCAGTTACATATTATGTGATCGGATTTGATCCTAACGTCATTCGGTACGACTTGTGCTTAGATGGAATTTTGCGTGAGTGTTGACTTGATACAGTATTGCAATTCTCATATTTCACTCTGCAGATTCTTTCGCCAGTTCCTGTTATATTTCTTTCTGCACCAAATGTCTTTAGCTCTTTTTAGAGTGATGGGCTCCTTGGGTCGAACTATGATAATTGCTAATACATTTGGATCTTTCGCCATGTTGGTTGTCATGGGTCTGGGAGGATATGTCATTTCGAGGGGTAAGTTGATATTTGTCTCATTTTATTATGTTTCAGCTCTGAAATCATATGCTTATCCATTTTTCTTCAATGTGACAGATAGTATCTCAAGTTGTTGGATCTGGGGCTTTTGGATTTCTCCTTTAATGTATGCTCAAAATGCAGCCTCTGTGAATGAATTTCTTGGGCATTCTTGGGACAAGGTGATATGTTTATAAAATCAGCTATCCAGTTTTACTCTACATTTATTGGGAAAGTATGAACTTTTACTCTTAATTTAGCATAGTATTAACATAATGTGCAGTGTCTTTCTTGATGGTTACTATAAAGATTTTTGCTGAAACTGAGATGTATTGCTGCTAGGCATATTTGAAATCAGGGTTCAATCTAGTTTGTCAAGTGTTTTACAATTGGTTAGAAGAGCAATGTCTAAAGAGGGTTCTGTCAACTATGCCAACTAAACAAATTGCAATCTGATTGCTAATCTGGATATCTTTAGGCTGAATTTTTAACCTGGTATCTGACTGTATAACGATACGACCTTCATGTTATCATCTTGGAGTGGTAAGTTTCTCTCATTTCTCTGTCTCTTGCAACACATACAAAAAACTGTAAGAAAGTTACATTTTCTAAAGTTACCAAATTTCCATACTTCTAAAGGGGGTTGATGCAATGCACCAAGAATTTTTGGGGCTTATAGAACTTTAAGCCACTCATGCATGTCTTTTAGACCAATTATCCGGTGACTATCGAAGCCAGGATCGAAGCTTGGGGTTGTAGTCTTAAGTGTGCATATAAGAACCATTTCAATTTATGCTAACATTACTGGAGATCGTTGGTCTCCCTCTGTTTATTCATTTAGTTCTTTCTTCATCTGTTTTTCATGCAGAGAGCTGGAAACCAGGATAATCTGTCATTAGGCGAGGCATTGCTGAAAGCACGCAGTCTGTTTCCACAGAGTTATTGGTATTGGATTGGTGTTGGTGCTTTGCTCGGATATACTGTTTTATTCAACATCCTTTTCACAACTTTCCTAACTTACCTCAATCGTAAGCCATCTAGTTATATATGATTTTGTGCCAAACTTTTTCCAGTCACGCAAAATAGCCAAACAGGTTTTGTCATAAAAAGGGGGAACAAAGTGAGCATGAATACTGTTTTCTTATTTTTTTTCCTTTCTAAAATCTTTTCATATAGCTTTGGGGAAGCGTCAAGCTGTTGTTTCTGAAGAAGAGCTCCAGGAGAGAGACAGGAGAAAAAAGGGTGAACCTGTTGTTATTCAGCTAAGGCAGTACTTGCAGCATTCAGGCTCACTAACAGGTTTGCAGTAGTGCATTTATACTCTCTCTATCTCTCTCTCTCTCCCCCCCCCCCCCCCCCCCCCCCCCCCCAAAAAAAAAAAAATTGCAACTAAAAGTTTACCTTTCTCTTCAACTTTGTTTATTGGGCAGCAAAAAGTTTTAAGCAGAGGGGCATGGTTCTTCCATTTCAACCACTTTCCATGTCTTTCAGCAATATCAACTATTATGTAGATGTTCCTGTGGTGTGTATCTCCCTCCTTTTTTTTTTTTTAAATATTTGTTTCTTAATCACTTAGAACGTATATAGTCCTGATCAATTTATTGTTCCAGGAATTGAAGCAGCAGGGAATATTAGAAGACAGATTGCAGTTGTTGGTTAATATTACTGGAGCCTTCAGGCCTGGTGTGCTTACTGCTTTAGTTGGAGTAAGTGGTGCTGGCAAAACCACCCTCATGGATGTGTTAGCAGGTAGAAAAACTGGTGGAATCATAGAAGGGAGCATACATATATCTGGTTATCCTAAAAAGCAAGAAACTTTTGCCAGAATATCTGGTTACTGTGAGCAGAATGACATTCACTCCCCTTGCTTGACTGTTCTTGAATCACTTCTGTTCTCTGCCTGGCTCAGGTTACCACTAGATGTTGACCTGGAAACACAAAAGGTAATTTCTGTTTTTAGGGGGTGGGTCTATTATAGCTTTTGGGTATGTGATGAGTGATGGTGTTAAATTTTCAGGCCTTTGTTGAGGAGGTGATGGAACTTGTGGAGCTCACCCCATTAAGTGGGGCATTAGTTGGTCTGCCTGGTGTTGACGGTTTGTCAACTGAGCAAAGAAAACGGTTGACTATCGCTGTTGAACTGGTTGCCAACCCTTCTATAGTTTTTATGGATGAACCCACATCAGGATTGGATGCAAGGGCTGCAGCCATTGTGATGAGGACTGTGAGGAATATTGTCAATACCGGGCGAACAATTGTGTGCACAATTCATCAGCCGAGCATCGACATTTTTGAATCATTTGATGAGGTCTGTGTCTCTGTACTTTCATAAAGAGTTTCTTTCGTTTCTTGAAAAATATCAATCTGTTCACTTTGCATACATAGGGCCAGGCTAACAATTTCCTATTGTGTACTCACTAGTTAATGGAAAGTGGCATGAATATGGGCAAAATCACCAATGCTTAAAAGATAAGATTCAGACATGCTAGCATTCTGTTTTTTTAAAAAATAATTTTTTGTTTCTTTCTGTTTTCCTTGTTTCTTTCAGTCATTGAAAATTAAACACACATATATTTATCTTCCTGCACGTCCAACCCACACCTTTGTGTTGGGATGGAAGTCTTCCAATTAGGAGCAAACTCACACCCACATTCATTGGATCCAACACTAGTTAATAAAAAATGGTATTAGCATCCAGGGCGAGTAGGATAAATGCTGATTGTCAACATCTGTCAGCACGGAATGCAGTCCAGCCTCCCTGTAAAGGGAGAATATTCTTCAGTGGCCATGACGCTATGTTGCAAATGGCATTTACCATGCAGACTAGCGACAGGATGCACCAACAAGGCTCTGTGCTTGTGCCCTTGCACGTGTGTGCGTGTGAGAGAGAGAGAGAGAGTTGATGTGCATGTATTGCTGCATTTGATCTATTGAGCTCCATCATATATTTCTTTAGATGTGGGACAGTCACAGCTAAATTTATTGTTCTGCAGTATAGTCTTTTCTGACACACTGCACCAAAATTTGTTTACAGTGATCTCTGCATTGATTCTACCTTAATATTGTCTACATTGCAGCTCTTATTTATGAAGCGCGGAGGAGAGGTTATTTATGCAGGTCTTCTTGGCCCCAAGTCTTGCAAGCTCATTGAGTATTTTGAGGTTAAATTTTGCTTGTTGATTACTTCAACAGTTCACAGTTAAGTTGGTTTTGTGTCCATCCTTAAAATGTTAGTTCTGTATGTATTTGTTTTATAGGCAGTCGAAGGAGTGCCAAAGATAAGACCTGGATATAATCCTGCTGCATGGATGTTAGAGGTTACTTCATCAGCAGAAGAAAATCGTCTTGGTGTGGATTTTGCAGAAGTTTACAGAAGATCAAATCTATTTCAGTATGTGCACTTTGCAGGAGACTCTGGTTATTGGATTTCTTTTATGGCTTTTCTTTTCTTAATCTATATATGTGTCCCCTCTTTCTTTTTCAGACATAACAGAGAGCTAGTTGAAAGTTTAAGCAAGCCAAATAGAGAGTTAAAGGATTTGAACTTCCGGACCAAGTATTCTCAGTCATATTTTGATCAGTTTCTAGGTTGTCTTTGGAAGCAAAATCTGTCTTATTGGCGAAACCCACAATACACTGCAGTTCGCTTCTTCTACACTGTCATCCTCTCAGTGATGCTTGGAACTATTTGTTGGAGATTTGGTTCTAAAAGGTTACTACTTATACTACTCTTAATTTATCTTTTGTATGTTTGCATGTATGCATTCATATTTGTATGATTGTTGACTAATCTTTGTCAAGAAGCATTTTTTCCACACTAGCCATGACATTAGTTGGGACAAGGCTTTCTGACTGGTTTGGGTTAAGTTGTTTCTTTACAGTTCCAGAAAAATGATGAATGCTGTGGACAAAAAAGGTATAAAATATCAGTAGGCCTTAGGGCTTCTCATGCATCAAAAGAAAAAAAATCAATGGGATATATCATCTATCAAGGCCCTGAATATACAGATGAATGGATGTGTATCTTGAAGAGATCATCGACATCTGTTCCGTGGTTTGTGAGACTTTGCATTGCTGTATGCTGGCTAACCATTTACAAGTGCATGGGGAGAACATGATCTATTCTAAAAAATTTGAACTCTCAAATGTAACCCATTTGGCAGCAATTTGCCAGTTTTGACCTCATGATTTTGCAACTGAGGGCAGATGATGGATTGATCTTTCCAGTTCTCATTTTGACTGGAATTTTTGTTCATGTAATAAAGTGGTTAACCGTAATAAACTTAATATTCGTTTAAGCACTAAATGAGACGAAACTGTTAGTTTTACTTGGACTCTTCTAAATTTGTGAAATACCTGTGTCGGATACTCGACACTCGAATAAGGGTACGGGATAGTTGGACATGCATCTAATAAGTATGTATGAGTAATTGAGTTTGCTATAGAACCAAGTATGGATGTCTATTTTATGCATTAAATGCAATATTTTAGCTTGTAAATACCATTTACCTTAAAAAAAGTAAAAGAAGTATTTAAAAAATATGAAATCTAGCTGCGTCGGGGTGTCCTTGGACATGAGAGTTAGATTAGTCTGACACTTGGACACGTACCCTCACCTGACACATGTACCCTATTGTTATGATGAAGGTCTATTAGCAAGGGGAAGGCCAAATAGTCCATGGTCAATGCTGTGAATACTTAGAAGAGATATGATGACCTACGAGTTCTGTAATTTTAACCCCAGATAGACCAGAATTCTGATTTTTGGTTTTGTTTAGTAGACTTCAGCTTAGTGGGTTAAGGCAAGGTTTTGAGTTTACTTTGAGTTTGAATTGTCGTACTTATACTTTCATTGCTTCCTCTTAGATTCCATTTTCTGAGCAAGGACTGATAGACATTCATCATTCATGCTTAATAAAGGCGGATTCCAAGATTCTGCCTTCTATCTTTTTGTGATGAATTACTTAGCGTAGTTGATTCTCCTATTTTTTACTCATTCTCCTGTGCAAACTCGGATCATTTTCTATACCCCTTTAATTTTTTTCCATTCTTTAGGGAGACGCAGCAAGATATATTTAATGCCATGGGATCCATGTATGCGGCAGTTCTGTTCATTGGAGTCACCAATGGCACTGCTGTTCAACCTGTTGTCTCTGTTGAAAGATTTGTTTCATATAGAGAGAGAGCGGCCGGGATGTATTCAGCTCTACCATTTGCATTTGCTCAGGTCTCCCTTGTGACATTTTCTTTCTTTGGTATTTCACTTTTGTTTGTTCGAAATACTTGGGTCTTCAGTATCTTACTAATGCTGTATCTTTCTGGGTGCAGGTTGCCATTGAGTTCCCTTATGTGTTTGCACAGACACTTATTTACTGCACAATATTCTACTCCATGGCCTCATTTGAGTGGACGGGTTTAAAATTTATTTGGTACACGTTCTTTATGTATTTCACTGTTCTCTACTTCACCTTTTATGGAATGATGACTACGGCTATCACACCCAATCATAATGTGGCTTCCATAATTGCTGCTCCTTTTTATATGCTTTGGAACCTCTTTAGCGGACTGATGATTCCTCACAAGGTAACGAAGTTATACTTTCTTGCTTCTTTAGTTTCAGAATTTTGCTCCATATGATACACAGTTCTGTGATGCATCCGATATATGGAATTATTCGGTTGGAACGGTCTGTCATCTCCCACTGATTACATTAATGTTGTGTACTAGTGGCTGTTGTTTATCATCAGCATGCTTATATGGTCATATGGGTGGCTAATTAGTCAGAAGGTTATATATTCGATATGTATAACCCATTTATGATACAATGTGATGGTCCTGATTATCAATTGGCTGATTTTGGACTCATTCAAAATCTTGGGTCTGCTAATTTTTTAAGCCAACACTGATCCTTCTTCCCTCAGCATTTTCCATGTTTCGTGGGTTGTGGACAAAATGAGCATCAACATGCTATTGACTCTTGATGTACTCTCTACCAGAAAAGAAAAAAGAACCTCAAAGGCTCAAAACAACTCAACCCTCGTGAAAACCTGCCTTTCTCTTTCTCACTCACACACCCACACATGCCTGTTGCAATTTTCTTTTTGTTCCGCTGTTCCTGTTTTCAGACAGTAACCAACATTTTCTACTGCTTTTACAGAGGATCCCCATATGGTGGAGATGGTATTACTGGGCAAACCCTGTTGCCTGGAGCCTCTATGGCCTTCTAGGATCGCAGTATGGGGACAGTGATAAACTTGTGAAGCTATCAGACGGAGTACGCTCGGAGCCTATAAGGCTGTTAGTTCAGAATGTGTTTGGGTTCAGGCACGATTTCCTTGGTATCACTGCTTTTATGGTGGTTGCTTTTTGCTTGATGTTCGCGGTGATTTTTGCTTATGCAATAAAATCCTTGAACTTCCAAAAGAGGTGACAAGGCGGACGCGCGCTATGCTGCTTGAGTGTATTTTTTTACTTCTTGTTGTGTTCATAACAGGTATATACCAATCAGTTCCTCAACAGTTATATGCATCTTCATATCCATATAGCAATCTGTTTGTAGAATGAAGTTGATAGCTGGGGTAACCTAATTTTTTTTTAAATAACATAATAAGCATGTTCCATCCTACAATCTCATATTGATTTGGAGGATTATTAATGTTATCTATTGTAAAGTTACTACCTTCTGCATACTATTGTTTTTAGTGAACTTGTATTTTGATGCAAAATGAAATCAATTTTGACCTTTCCTTGACTTTCTATATCTTAGCAATTGGATCCATACCTGATAGAGGAGTAAATTTGTATGGTCTGCCCCCAGGTTCGGATGAGCTGCTCTGGTTGATTGTGAAGCGAATTTGGAGTTTTGAACATCGGTGTAGTGCCTGTCAAAGACCCTTCGATGGCGAAGTTAGGCTTGAGAGGATATTCTTACAGTGCTTTTGTTAGGGTTTTTGTTATGCGTACCTTGGGAATGGAGGTTTTCTTCTTTTATGTCCATGGTTGTGGTTCCCACCGTGTCTGTAGATGGTTGGTGGGGAGAATGAGTGTCCTCTCACGTGGCTACTCATCATTAGGTAGTCAGGTTTCTGGCAGGGTAGTTGTGGGAGTGGTTGTCTCCCACACGTGGCATCTCTTGAGACGCCTGTCAGGCTGATGTTGGCGTGTAGCAAGGGAAGTGGTTGACCAACTATGCGTCCTATCCTCTAGGCAGTACACAGCTGGGCTCAATGTCAGTACTGGTCCCCATAGGCCAGTCAAGGGGATGTGGTTGGCATATTCCTGCTCGGGATGCTTGGTTAGATTGGTTGACTCCGGTGTGTTTGACCTCCTCCTATTCAGCTTTGCTATGGTGCCCAATTGTGCGTGGTCTCCCCGGTCAGCTTCTCACAGGGTCCTGGTTAGCCCTGGTTAGCACTCGCCTAATCGGCTCCCATCAGTTGCCCCCAATTCCGTTGAATACCCAGAGCGTGGTCAGGAGAATTCATACGTCCGGTGTGTCTTCATGGAAAGGAGGGTCACATTTATAGCGCCGCAAGCGCATTTATGGTGATAGTTGGCGGCGACAAGGCGTGTCACTTCACGCCCCCATGATGTGGAAACCTCTTATTGGGCTTCATTTGGTGATGTGACTTGTCGATCACCAATGATCACCGATCGTTGGATCTGTGGTTGATGAATTGATCTGGACTGTTGATTTCGAAAGGGGGGTTTTAGGCTTGGTGGTTCCAATCCTCAGTTGTCACTTGGCATTCTTTGCACTGAGGCCATTTATGGGTTTCGAGAGTTCTCTTCTTTGTCTCCCTCTTTTGTCTCTTCGTGTATCAGTGCTTGGAGGATCAAGCGTCTCTCTTCATCAGTAAGATCTCAAACTGCTACTCTCTTCCTTCCAATGGTGTTCAAGATTCCAGATTTCCTTCACAATCAACCAGAAGAGCTTACCAGAACCTGGGGACAGACCATACAAATTTATTGCTCTATCAATACCTGTGTTCATATTTTTCCAATTGAGTTGCAATTTCGAATTCTGAAGGTGGTCTTGACAGACTTCTTGCATCTATTACCTGTATGGTTTAACTGAAAATCACGAAGTAGAAAGAACATACTTGGGTGTTTATATTGACTGTGGTTCCAGGTTTATTGTTCCTGGTTTCTGCAGTGTAGGAAGAACTTGATACCTTTGGGTGGGAGATTTAAATTGTAGCATACTTCTTTAAGATAGTGTTACATTGATTTTTTTTTTTGAAAAATTATATTCGTACAAAATTTTTATATAGAATATTTTACCAGAAGGATGTGGCAATAATTTTGGTAAATAAAAACCAGTTTAGTAGGTAATTTTTTTTTAAAATGATAGGTCTCAATCAACTACATTCTACATACTTTCTCTGTTTTTATAGCTTTATTCTTTGTTTTTTTTTTAAAGATTTAGAATCTCCTTCAAGTACAATATAGTTCTCCATTTGTGAAATGTAATCAATATGCATTAATGGCTGATTCGAAGAGTCATACCTAGGGTTGACCATGTGCCCGTTGCTCTCTTAAACACAATTTTCTTTCAAGCTGGTCTATTATTTAAGATTTGAAATTTTTTTAAACTTGATTAGTTTAATGGATGGGTGAGTTTGAAAATTGTGCTTAAAGCCCGGCTCTCCTGAAATAGATATAAAATAATTTACTTTTATATTTTAATCCATCTACGTATTTAAATTTTATATTATTTAATATATTTTTGAAGAACAAAATATTTATTAAAACTTTTTAAAATTAAATGAGCGAGCTTAGAATTCAAGTTTGATGCCTGATTGAAAGTTTTTTTTAAGTATGGACCAAACTCAGACCAATTTCTACTCATGACTCATACCTCATTCTCAATCACATAGGATGATAGGCATGGTTATGTAGGTGGATTCCACCATCATGAAGTTTGTAAGGTTTGAAACCTTGGAAGACTGTAAGAATTGATTGGCCATTATCATGTTAGTTTATTATTAGGCTAAGACTGTTAAAATAATTAAGATTTCATTGCAGAGAAAATAGCAACATTATGAAAATTGTTTATATATTAATTTGCTAGTAATCTTTTCTAGTTGTTAATTATTATATAAAATAGACATAACAATTTTTTTTTTTCTTTTATTGGACTTCAAACAACACATGAAAATTATGGAGAACTAGTTAAAAGATGATCACTATTCTTGGACAAATATAGTTTGTGCTCTCTCTAATGTTGACGCACTTTTGGGTTGAATACGCCTAATCCTAACCAGGATTTGGCTTCCCTCCGGTTTGAGAGGAGTTGATCTCCCGTTCAATTACTGTCAAAAGAGCCACATTACAAAATCTTTACATTAATGCCAAAACACATATATATTTTGGTTACTTCTCGTATCCATTACTTGTATTGCCTTCAAGCTCAAAAGAATGCGACAGTTTATAATCCATGAGTTTTGAATTTTAACGACGTATGTAGTGTAGCCTTATGCATTAAATTGAAAATCTTCTGTTCTGCAAGAGGAGACGGATCCTCTATTTTTTTTAATGACTTGGAAGAGTCTATTTAATGCAGGCCCTTTCAAACCCATCCCTAGTGAGTAACTTCTTTAGAGGCTGACAAACACCTACAATCTACCAATCTCAAATAATGCACGGATTATCTAGGCAAACAGCTGTCCTAATCCATAACACACACAAATGCAAGTAACTCAAGTTTTTTGCGGCAACAATCCCATAAGTTTTCACACAAATGGAAGTAGCTCAAGTTTCTTATGGCACCAGTTCCATAAGTTTTCTCCACAGGAAAATTTTCTTTTTGGTATTGTGGTTAGAGTAAAAAATAGATCATTCACACTCGTACTAGAGTATTTACAAAAAATAAATGTTTTGCGGCCTTTTTGTGTTAGCCAGTATAAAGAGTACACTCGCTTAACCAACAACCCTGGGTTTTTCTCTATAGGATTCGAACCTAGCATTAATGTCACAAGTCTAAACCAACCCTGGCCTAGGTTCAAACCCTTGATAGACTAATGGACAAATCAAGAACCAAAACCTTTAAACAACCTTCCTAGAGTGCCCTCAGAGAGGCAAAGATGTTCAGTCCTCCCCTTTAACTCCATTGAAGACGTGCCCAAAAATGTGAAGTCTAGTCAAAGCTCAGGAAATCTGCAAGTGCAAACAAACTATAACTATTTTGTCGCAAATGAGAATGTCTGCATCTATACTACATGACAAGCTTCAGTGCTATATAAATGGTAATTCTAGGGGGTGAAATCAGTAAGACAAATGAACATCTGAACATCTCTGCATGAAGACAGCTCCAAAGGTAGCCTAGCAAAGAGTTAAAGCTACACACTCCTCTAGCTAGAGAACACACATATAAATACATATATATGTATATATGCATGACATGTGTCAGTATCAAGTCATATTTGAAAATTTGTCACTCAAAATGGTTAGGTGTTATGCGATGCTTCCAGTTGGGAGAAGTTGTGAAGTTGCCAATTGTACTAGTCTCTCTCTCTCTTTCTCTCTCTCTCTCATACATATATATACATGTATATACCCACACCATAGCTACACTGCTGAAGCCCAAGGATGAATTCAATGTCAGAGTCCTACAACATCCACCCTATTCACCTCAACCATATCAATATCCCGCTAGACTTCAAGAGTGTTCTCAGAGTGCCAGACTCCCACACTTGGAACTTGTCCAATCACGACCCGTCCATATTCACCGAGTCAGTACCCGTTATAGACCTCTGTGACCCGAACTCAGAAGAGCTCATCGGACACGCTTCCGAGAAATGGGGTGTTTTCCAAGTCACCAACCATGGCATCCCAATGAGCCTCCTCCAACAAATCGAGCATCAAACTAGGCGGCTATTTGCCTTGCCAGCGAAGCAAAAGCTGCGGGCCATACGGTCACCGGACGGTTTCACAGGCTACGGCGTGGCCCGGATCGCCCGGTTCTTCCCCAAGCTGATGTGGTCGGAGGGGTTTTCCGCGATTGGTTCTCCGGCGGAGCATGCCCGCCAACTTTGGCCTCATGACTACACTACATTCTGGTACGTACGTGCATGCAGCTGTCATGGTAGCAATGTTTTTGTCTTTTTATCTGTTCCTTCGCGCCACGCCATGGTATCGTGGGCCCGCGCCATTTGGCTAATGAGTGATACGTGGCGACCAGCTAATGCTGTTCAAGGTGTCCTTTGCTTTAATAGTCGCTTTTATGGAATAAAACTTCACTCGTGTTAAAAATAGTAGGGCAATGGGTTGTACGGTGCGGCGTCCTCTACCTCAACAGGTGAGCACGGTTCACCGACAAAGCACCAACTCGTCAGCATAAACGGTCAGGTCTTTTGCATGAAGATATTTTCGAGGAAAATTTAGGATATGTTTGGAACTTGAGAAAAAGAAAAGGAAAAGAAGTGAAAGATAGTGGAAGAGAAATTATAGAGAAAGTTATTTGAATTTTTTAAAATTTTCTTCTCTTTTCGTCCCAAGTTAAAAATTAAAGAGAGAAAGGGAGGAAATATTTTTGCTTATTTTCACTTTTTTATTTCTCAAGTCCTAAACAGGTTTTTAACTAATGTAAACTGCCCAACCTGAAAACACAAAAAGAAATATCTAAAACTTAGTTCTTTTCCCAGACAAGACTTCAAAAAGTTGGATACTCAGTTGATTTAGGATTGGTGGCCTATTGTTGAGACAATTTGACAAAAATATCTTTTAATTAAGTTTGTTGATAAATCATGTATGGGAGGGTGTTTTTATCATTTTATATAAAAAATAGCCTAGCAAAAGCCGACATTAATTCCCATAGCAATAGGGTTACCCTTATTTTCCTCCCAAGTTAGAAACTAAAGTTAAAGGAATTATTTTCGCGCCCTTTCTCTTTCTTTTCTCAAGTTCCAAACAGGTTCTTAACTAATGTGAACTACTCTACCCGAAAAGACAAAAAAAAAAAAACTTCCAAAACTCAGTTCTTTGTCTAGACAAAGACTTCAAAAATGTTGGATACTCAATTGGTGGTCTATTGTTGAGACAATTTAGTGTGAATGGACAAAAATACCTTTTAATTAATTTTTCTTGATAAAACAAAGAAGGACATTTTTGTCATTTTACATAAAAAAAGGCCTAGCAAAAGCCAACATTAATTCCCATGGCAATAGGGTTACCCTTATTTTGACCCCTCAAAGTTTACTTAAAAATTTTATATTATTTTTTATTTCGGCTCTTCCACTTTATTGTTCAGCTAATATAGTCCAACTTTTTAGTAGAGGCGATAAAAATCTAACTATGTTACATCTTCTGTCTACTTGTAGTTGCTATACCTTAAACTGAAGTCGACCTTTACCTGACATTGCTCGTGGTTTCTACTCTCTATCTATGTTTCTCTAGGTTAGCATTTTCTTAGTTTAAACATTAAAATTATCTCAAGTAGGAAGCATGTAATGTAGCATAATAGTTTTTCTCCCCTTTATTAATAGGTTTGACGAAATTGAATTAATAATGAAAATTGGAGGGCTCAAGTATAAAAATTAAAAATTAGAGCCTAGCACTGGCAGTTTGGAAGTCAAAATAATAATTTACTCAAATAAAAAGTCTACTCCAAAAAAATCCAAAGAATGAAATCTCAAAAACTTGAAAATAAGAAGAAGGAAACAGTTCCGTAATCTGACATGTCATCAATTAGTTGCATAATTTCAAAAAAATTATTATCACATCATTCTGGTAAAATTTTTTGTACAGAAGTTATGTAAGAATAGAATTTTCATACTTACTCATTGGGTTTTTTCATATAGTGATATAATGGAGGTGTACCAAAAAGAGATGAAGAAGCTATCTGAGAGGATGGTGGGCTTGATGTTAAGGTCATTGGGCTTAACTTGTGAAGAAATTAAATGGTTCAAGCCCAACAAACGATCCAAACATCCACAGGCATTGCTCCATTTGAACTCCTACCCGGTCTGCCCAGACCCAACCCGTGCCATGGGCTTAGCCCCTCACACAGATTCATCACTGCTCACCTTGCTCTACCAAAGCAACACCAGTGGCCTCCAAGTCCTCCATGAAAATGTCGGTTGGGTCCCTGTGCACCCGATCGCCGGTGCAATCGTCGTCAATGTCGGGGACCTCATGCACATCCTCTCCAACGGCCGGTTCAAAAGCACGTCACATCGAGCGGTCGTGAACAAGGCCCAACATCGGATCTCGGTCGGCTACTTTTTCGGTCCACCGAGGGATGTTAAAATCTCACCGTTGATTAAGCTGACTGACCATGATCATCCCCCGCTCTATCACCCTGTGACTTGGAAGGAGTACCTAGATGCCAAGGCAACTTATTTTAACAAGGCACTTGATTTGATTCGTTTTGATGCAATTAGTGCCAAAAGATGAAAAAATTCGTCCAATGTAGAATTGTCAAAGAACAATAGAGGATTGTTCAGTTAGATGGCATGAATCAGATGATTTAATTCCTATAAATGTTAAGATTTCAACTTGGAGTCTGTTTGTTGTGACTTGTGAATTTTGTGACGCTATGTTACAAGTTATAAGATATTTCTATTGCGACCCAGAGTTCAAGGTTTAAAATACTGTAACAATCTCTTCGCATACAGACAAATGGAGTTTCATGCAATAGGTTAATTTTTTATTTTTTTATTTTACATTACATGTTATATAAGGAGGATATATATAAATATATATACATATACATATGGTCTTTGACTGAAAATTGTGAATGATCAAGGTAAAAATAGATGATCCATTGTCATAATTCAATGCTTTGGCCCTAAGCTTACATGATATGTATAGTTTACGGGTGATTACAAGCATTTATAATCTCCAATATCTACCCTTGTGCGGAGTTGCAAACATTCAAATAGAGACAAACAAAAAGTAATTGTGGAACAAATATGCGAACGGTGAGATTTGAACTCATTAGTTTCAAAAGATCAATTTATTAAGAAAAAAATCCAACAATGCATGTCAAGTTCTTCAACAAAACTATTGTGAAAAAACTTTATGCAAACAGTGTGACATGAAACGCCAACTGAGCAATGCCAAGACAATAACTTCAATACATAAGACCCAAAAAAGAAAAAAAAAATGCATAAGCTATTCCAACACTCCTAGCCGCATAACCATAAGAGAACAATTAGCAGATGCACTCTCACTGTATAGCCTTTTACTCTTTTTATTGTAAACATCTATTTATATATATATATATATATATATGTATTACGCAGATTTATCAGACACCGCAGTAAACCTTGAGTGCCGAGTGACCAGCCTTCCGTCCCTCCTCTGTCTCGTGAAAAGCAAGTAAACAAGGATGCTTAAATGGCTTAAAAAGCCGTGGATGTTCTTAGTCAACCAGCTCTTCTGGACACTGAATTAAGCCACTGTGGAATGAAGTTACCCCAAGTGAGTACCTAGCTTCCTTCCCACTGAACATCACTCGGTGTGGAGGACAGTGCACTCGTCCATTGGTCTATGCCAAGACGTATATTTCAAAACAATTCACACACAAATGAGAATGTGAGAGAGAGAGAGAGAGAGAGAGAGAGAGAGCTGTGTTACTCTAATCTTTAATACCTTAGGGGATTATGCTTTTGAAACGATGTTCTGAAACATGGTATACTTACCTTTCATCCAATTGAACAATTATATATTTTTTAGGGTACCTTGTCTTTTTTGTGTTTTTTTGGAAAAAGGGACGGTAGTGTAGGAAACAATAACAAGAAACACTGAATTTAGCTATCCAATGCAATTCTAAATTGGTTTTTTATTTATTTCTATAAAAGTCATCTAATGAGGAAAAAAATCAATATAATGAGTGAAAATCTAAGAAAAATAGAGTTTTGGCATAACAATATGAAAAAAAAAATGAGTCGTAAATATTTAAAAAAAATAAGTTTTTAGATGATTAATTCGAAAAAACACTGACTATATGTTTTGAATGTGTAATTGTTAAAGAAAATTATTCTAAAAGTACTTTAATTCTACTTGTGTAATTTATATAAATTTATCCTTAACATATTATATTTTAAAATATGTAAGGTATTACGTTTCCGTTCTTATTACACCTAACTAAACAATGTGGGTGTTTCAAATAACATGGAGAGAGAGAGAGAGAGAGAGAGAGAGAGAGAGAGAGACACATATGACATACATAGGACGCTTGGCCGGCGATGAGTGTGAAGGAAGAAGGTGAAGGGGTCGCCATAATCCATTCACCATCCTTCGTCTGCAATTCTAAGCCATTGACTTGATTCTGACAAAGTACGGTGAAAAAGCTCAAATCGGCATGAGAGGGTGCACCGAGTTAGGCTCATCTGGAATTGATTCTTTGTATTTCATGACCCGAAGAAGTAGCTCATTGCTTCAACATGAGATTCATAGTATTTCTCAACACCCAAGCTTTCCATGGCTATTTTCATCACCATTTTTTGCAATTCAGACACTTTAGTCGCGTAGGAATTCAAAGTTTCACTATATACAAAAAGATCAACACCATTAACCCCATAAATTTATAAAAAAAAATGCTATTACTTTCCTATACTGTCATGTGGTAATGATATTTTTATAATGAGTAATACTATATAAACAGAAACATTCATATATAATTTATCACCAGAAAATGTAGTTGGATAAAAATCATTCACTTTAAAATAAAACACTTATCAGAATGACTTTTATTTACAAAAATATCATTACCAAATTATTCTAATGGAGTTTTTGTGTAGATTTTCTAAAAAAATAATAATTTTCTTTTATAATTAAGAGTCGTCATATGATTGATGGGTATTTGAAAATAATGTATAGATTTTATGATTTTATAACATTGCTCTAAATTGAAACATCTAAACAGGAGCTGGAGCTGACAAAGAAAAGGCAGAAATTTTATGCGAGAGATCGAAACACAATACCAAGCATTCAAGTTTCCTTGAGGCCACATGAGATTTGTGAAGTTCCTAATAGCTTCAAATTTAGAAACATCATAAATTCCCAACCCTTCGTAAAGAGGAGTTGCAGGGAGGTTTCTAATGTAGCCTTTGTATTGCATATCATAAGTGTTTTTGCGCTTCGTCTCGAAGGGGAAGATTGAACAATTCCTCGAGCAGGCCTAATATGGCATTGTGAAGATTCAGAGAAACCTTATCATACACTGCCTCGAAGCAACCAAACTCTTCGAGAGCCCGCCGGACATCATCGCGGATGGCACCGGACTTGAGGTTCTCATCGGAGAAACATATAATGGGAAGCCTACGGGGAGTAACAGAAGCCATTTTTGAAGGACTTGAGAGGTTCTGCTTGTGTGTACGTTCCACTGCTCCTAGTGCTGTTAATTTATAGGGCAAATTACATCTACCTTTTTTGAGGTTTCAGACTAATATAACTCACTCTTTGAGATTTTAGAAATTACATCTCTCTTGTTTGAGGTTTGAGGTGAGTTGCATTTTTTTTTCAGATATTAAATCTTTTAACAGAAGATGTCAACAAACAAAAAAACAAATTCATTACCTAAATTGCCCCTAATTTGCATGAAATAACATATATAGATTTTTATGTTTTATTTTTTGCTTATGAAATTAATTAGTGTGTTAATTTTGAGTCTTCTTCAAATGAAAAAAAAGATATACTACTAATATAAGATTCTAAGATCAAATTAAATGTCACATCTGTATAAAACACTATTTTAATCAATAAATAAATTATAAGTCTTATATTTAATCAATAAATAAATTATATTTTTTTAAAACTTTATATGCTATGATTAAAGCCCTATATAGTTTCTATAAATTTTTATAAAAAAAAGTTTTGGTCAATATGAGAAAAACACCCTACAAAAAGTAATATCGAAATCAACAATGTTAGTTAACTTATATTAAAAAGACAACGTTTAACTTAAGATAATCAATTGTACTAAAATTTTTAGATCCTATATGCTATAAAAAAAAATAACACACGTAGGGAAATTTAGAAGTAAAAAAACAAAAATTTAAAAAATCAACACACACTAATTAATTTTAGAAGTCAAAAAAAATTCTATTTATGTCATTTCATGCATATTAGGGACAATTTAAGTAATGAACTAATTTTTTTTACTAGTATCACATATAATCTGTTAAAAAATTTAATATCTGGAGAAAAATACAATTCACCTTAAATTTTAAGGGAGAAAAATATAATTTTTAAAATCTTAAAAAATAATTGTATTACACTAAAACTTTAAGAGAGGTAAATGTAATTTATTCTAATTTATATTGGAGTTTAACAAGAGGGTCTAACCTTGGAGATAATTTTCCATTGAGCATTGCTCCGCCTTTCACGTAAGAAGTAGCCCTTACTTCAGTTAACAAATGAGCCCACGTACTCCAAGGAGTATAGAATAATTTTTTATAACCCAGTGACAATAGCATATCCATCCCTCACGCCATTTTTGTCATTCGTTGACTAGTCAACAGCTAGCCCTTTTGAAGAGAGGGACAAATAAAAACGTTATCTAATCATACGTCGCTATCGTTGATTGCTTTAACCAGTAAGAATTTGAATTTTCTAGCGCCTCTCTTCAGAGTTTAAAGAGGGGCTAATCCAGTTATAGTAGGATACCCAGCTATGATGCTGTTTTTGTCATTTGGTAGGGAGCGGCAAATACAAAACGCATATCTAATCGTAAGTCAGTATTGCGTGGTTAGTTCGGTGAATAATAATTCAAATTTTTTTATTTAATGTTTAGATTTGAGTCTTTATAAGTGGTTGGTAAGACCGAACATATTCTTTAATGTTCAAAGCGTACGGTGAAATTTAAATTTTGGGTCTTGATGTGAATGCTGTAAAGTTTCTGATAGATGATTAGATGACTCTGTGATGTTGAAAGATAATATTTCTTGTGAAATTTGTGAAGTAACTTATTTTCACATTCATCTTTGATGCCAATAAAATATAGAATCCCAAGTTAAACGCCAATAGTTTCTTTATTTTTTTTTTTTTTGGTGAGTCAACGCCGACCATATCTTTTGAAAGAAGGCAAACACAAATATTAATTAAACTCCTGAGATATATAAACTGCAGAACAGACCAACTGCTCGAAGGAGAAAGATGGGAGCAATGTTTTAAAAATCGGACTGTTGAGTGAACCGGAAAAGTCATCAGGTCACAGGTCACCAGTTTAACTGTCGGGTCAACCGTTATTGACCCGTGACGTCATATTATGTCATTAATTAATTTATTAATATTAAAAAATGGTATATTATTTTTTTACACTATTTTTTATATTTAAAACATAAAATTTTGCCTCAAAATAGTGAACCGGACGGTTTAATACCTGTTCAATTGACCGGGTCACGGTTCAACTGTGATTTTGACCAGATTTGACTGAATTTTGACCAAAATAAGTTTTAAAGATTAACCGAACTATTTTTACCGGTCACGGTTTAACCGGCCGATCTGATTCGAATTTTAAAACACTGGATGGGAGGGTATATGATGCAGCGAGCAGTGATGAAAATCATAGATTAAAAACTTTTTACAAATTTGTTGAATCTTATAACATAAACACCAAAAAAGTAGACAACTACGGTTTGTAGAAAATAATAGGAATAAATTAAAGAAAATACGAAAAATTACTAATTGAATTCAAAACTGTAAACCTACTTGAATTCTAAAGCACATAAATTAAAGAAAGTACGAAAAATTACTAAAGACGAAAAAATTGAATTAAGCCTAAATTTGAAAGCTGAAAACGTAGAGAAATATTCTAGAAAAAATTTAGACAAAATGGGATTCGTATAGGCTAAAATTTTGAGCTATTAAATCTTTTAAAAAATGAAAAAAAACCATCCTTTTCAAGGTCTAAACGGTGAAATCGGTCCAAAAAACCGATGTACATCACAACAATAGCTGAGTATCAATCTTTGGGCCATTGCAGATCATACTAGGGCCTTTCAGATCAATTGTGACGACGTCCCTAAACGGGGAAATCGGTCCAAAAAAAACGATGTACATCACAACAGCATCTGAGTATTAATCTTTGGGCCATTACAGATCATACTAGGGCCTTTCAGATCAATTTTGACAACGTCAAAACGTATCCAACGGGCATTTATCCCAATGCTCTAAGAAACCTAATGTTAGCCATCTAGATCAGAGTGTATACATATATCAACGGGCTAAAAGTCACCAAGTTCGGCGTCAATTTTAAAATAGTACAATATTAAGAGCACGCTATATTATTAAAGTATATTAAAAAAATATTGTAAACCACATTAAACCAAAGTTGTCAGACAACCGTGGGGCCTAATGATGGAAGCAATGCTTTGATTTTGAAGAAAATTAATGTTGTGGTGTCCGCAAGGATAACTTACAGAATGAGGGGTCGAAAAGTCTATTGAATGCTTTTTAAACTTGGATTAGAGATAATGTGATGCATGATATTGCAAGTTCATGAAAATAATTAAAATTTAGAAAGAGATTTTGAAAAAAAAATTAAAATTTTTTAAAAAGATTATAACAGCACTTATGAGAGTTGCCTACGTATCCCTTTGTTAGGAATCAGGTTAGTTGTAGATCGGACTCGGGTCTAATTAAAAATAAATACTTTAGGGTCTTTGAAAAATTTGACTTGAAAAAAAGTTTGATTTGAATATTTGAAATTGAATTTGAGTTGACTCCGCAATAAAACTTGAATTTGAAATTGAACTTTGAAATAACACTTGAACTTGTTTTGAAAAGTTTAAATTGAACTTTGAAATCATCTTGACTTGAAATGAGGGTTTGAAAACCATCTTGATTTAGACTTAAGATTTAGAAAATAGTTGAAGTTTCCTAACTTAGGGTTAGGGTTCAATTAGGACTTAGGTATCCTAGGGTTTAAATATGCAATTGAAATAGGAAGGTTTGATTAAAACTTGAAAAGTTTGATTTTAAAAGGCTTGATTTTAGGAAAGTTTCGAATTAGGAAAATTCTATTTTAGAAAAGTTTTTATTTTAGGAAAGACTTGATTTTAGAAAGATTTGATTTAGGAAAGATTTGAATTAAGAAAGGTTTAAAATTAAAATTTGAAAAGATTTGATTTAAGAAAAATTGAATTTGAAAAATTGAGTTGAAAGAGGTTCGACCTAGGTTTGAGGTAACTTGGGATTTAAGCCATCCTAGGAACTAGAATTTATGCAATACATTTGAATTGAAAAGATTAGATTTCAAATGAAAAAGAAAAGTTTTGTTTTTGAAAAGTTTGAAAAGCGAGGGTTTTGAAATTAGGAAAGATTGACATTAGAAAAAATTGAAGTTAGGAAAGATTTGATTTCTATTTCCTAAAACAGAAGATTAGATTTTATTTTTAGAAATAGGCTGTTTGATTTGTTTCTTATTTGGACAAGATTTGACTTGACTTGAAATTGGAAAGCTTTAATTTTAAAAATTTATCATTTTATATAACTTTTGAATTAGAAAATCTATGACTTCATGTAGAAAATGATTTTGGGAATCTATGATTTGATATAGATAGAAAGCTATGATTTTATGTGAGAAACGTAGAGTTTCTTAAATATGGACTCTATGGTTTTGATTTGGACTTCAAGACTCAAAGTTTTTGAAAAGTAATTCTTTGAGAAGAATTTTTAGGAAGTGGATTTGGCAAACTATTTTAGAAAGATTTGAATATAGACTTTTGAAAGTCACTTAAATATCTCACTTTCCTAAAACGATTCTAATTATAAGAAGACTGGAACCATTCTAGTATTATGATTTTGAAAACAACTAAGGTTTAAAACCTTGATATGGACTTTGATGGTCTCATTGAATATAACACTTTCTTAAAACAACCCTAACCATGAAATGGTTAGAATCATCTTAGGGTTGTGGTTTTGAAAACAAGTAGGGTTTAAAACCCTAATATAGACCTTGATGATCTCATTGAATATAATACTTTCCCAAAATAACCCTAACGATGAAATGGTTAGAATCATCTTAGGGTTATGGTTTTGAAAACAACTTTGAAAATAGCTTTTCTAGATGCAAGTTTTAAAGAAAGCTTTTGAACGCAATATTGAATGCAATGCATGAACATAACGACCACAATGCAATAGGGATGTGAACATACAAGGCTAGGTTTCACCACATAACCAAAGGGACCGAACCTACATCGTTTTAGGTTGAACTTGAAGAAAACCCTTGACACAGTGACTTCCTCCAATGCCTTCCTAGGCATGAATCAGGAGGTTCCTTGTCTCAAGCACATAAGAAGGAGGGGTAGAAGATGGGGATTAAAATAGAGAATAGTCCAAGTGGACTAGGAGGGAGAAGAGAGAGAGAGGGGGATTACATAAAAGTAAATAGAACCCTACCTTGTTTTCTTATTAGGTTGAATGCTTCAATGAAGGACTTGCTTGAACTTTGAGAGCTTTGAATATGCAGCACTTGATCTTTAATGGTGATGGGAGGCAAGTGTATAGGTCTTTAGAGTGTATGGGGGCTAGGGTTTGGAGAGAGGCTTGAAGGAATTAGGGTTTTAGGAAAATTCAAAGGCTGTTTTTAGAGAGGCAGCGTTTCTGGAGCTATTTTTCAGACCCAAAATACAGAGGGGGATGACCTGTATTTATAGGCAGCCAAAATTAGCCCTAGCGCCTGTTGTAGTGGCGCCACTCCCTTTGGAAAGTTGTTACGTCAGCGAGAAAAAGATCTTTGACCCTTCAGACGCAAGACAGAAGATTTGAGTGCCTATCTTAGTGACTATCATGCAATTTTTGGCTTAACTTCACTAGGAGTGATTCTGAAAAGTCTGAAAATGATCCGAATGGTTCTAAGTAGAAAGACTCAACTGAGAATGGATAGGAATCCCTAAAAGAGTGCCAGAGAAGTAACTAACTTGATAACTAGAGCCGGAGTAATTGAAAAAGGTTATCGGCCCACTAGGGGCAAAACGGGCATTTGATCCAGGAAACACCGGGATTGATTCAAGGTTGACCGTGAGTAGACTCAAAGGTTGAAAACACTATTAAGAGTGCTTTGAGAGATTTTCGGTTTGATACCCAGAGCCAATGTGGTTGGAAAAAGGCGACCAACTCACTAGGGGTAAAACGGTTATTTCGCACTAGGTTTACTAGAGTGGACTCAGAATGGTCTGGAAAGGTGTTGGAAGGTTGGGAATATTGTTTGAAGCATCTCTGAAAGGTAACCGATTTGATACCTAGAGCTGGTGTGGTTCCCGAAAGTGATTCGATGCCTAGGGCAAAGTAGTTATTTTGACCGGATGCTCTCAGAATCGATCCAGAAATGACTGGAAAGCACTAGAACATGCTGGATTGTATTTAGGACAATCTTGAAATGGTGAACTTAACCCTCTAAGGTCTTAGGTACTTTCTCAAGAAAAGCGCTGATGGGGCCCGCTAGGGCGTTTTGGTTATTTTTTACTGGAATGGGCTAGCAAGCATTGGTGTCGATCTAGGTTTTGAGTATTTTCGTCACTCTGACGGTGTGTGACAAGTTGGTTTTCAAAGGTATCCCGTTTTTCGATAAACGTGGCATGGCCAAAAGGCGTGTTCAGTCCTGTGACATAAGGGGTTTGTTGGCATTCCTGATGTCGACCTATTTGCGAGTGCTTCCGTCACTCTGATGGTTGCAATGTTTATGAGTGTTTTTGTCACTTTGACGGTGTGCATTCATTTCGAAGACTTCCTGATCTCAGGAAGCTGCTAGGTGGTCTTATCGCATCGAGGCCTTAGGTACTTTCCTGTTCGACGTGCCGAATAGCGAACATTCTACGTTGGCGGACTAATAGGTACTAGAAGTGAACCGTTCTACCATCATGAGGACTTGGGTTTTGTCCTGGTCAACGAGTGTGAAGAGACTTATTGTTCTGAGAGGTTTTGTGCTTTCTCGGTAGACGTGTCATGATGGATGAACTTACTGTCTGATGGATTAACTTTCTCGAAAGACGTGTCAAATTGAGTTTGATTAGTCTGGGCTGAAGTTGAAACTGGAATTGAGGTTAAAATACGGACTTTCTGTTTTTAAGAGGACGTGCCAACTAGAATTGGATAGAGTAATGGCCCAAGGGTATTTTGGTCATTTTGCTTCTATTGGGCCCAGCAAACCCACAACGTGGTTGATTAACTAAATTGAATATGGGAAGCCGGTTCAGGCTTGTACGTGTTTGTGAAGTTTGAATGTGAGTCTATTCAGGTTGGAGATTCCTGGGCAGGCAAAAAATAAAGTGCTAACAGTCCTAGGGTTCGAATGGTGTGCATTTTTTGTGATGTCATTAGTGATGTCCTACACTTATTGATTGCGTTAGATAACCTTTCAAATGGTCTTCTAATGCCCAAGGGAGTCTTTTATAACCATGCTATGTTGGGTTTCATCCCCAACCTCCTCTTGAACTCCTTTCATAGTTGTTTTTTCTTTTGCTACCTCATCATCTCTAAGTTCTCATGGCATTAGCGAAGGGTGGTAAGAGGGATAACACTAATGTTATTGGCAAGTCTAAGAATACTGAACACGTTGACCCTGATTACGCAACATTCTTGAAGGCTTATGTCCATCTTGCAGAGACAGATTTAAAGAATGAAGATGCTGTGGTGATCTTAGCTTTGGTTGCCCCTTATGTCCTTGATGCAACTACTCGCTCTCTTCCTAGGCAGGCTGCGAAGGACATGGGCAGCACTTTCGGGAGGCAGAAGTAGTTTAAGATGGCTATGGGTAGTTGGTAGTTATAGGCACGGTTTAAATATCATCCAACTGTCTATGTTTGTATCGTCTGGTGTATCTATACCTCCATTGTTCATACTATGTTCTACCTTCGCTTCCGTTCGCATTTTTAGCCTTGTATCTCTTGTTCACTACTTTGCTTACTTTAAAGGATGTGTTGATGTTCTTTGTCCTAGATCTGCGCTTAGGTTTTCCCTTTGGATTCCTTTGATCATGGCATCTTCTAGTTAGAGGTGGAGTGTTATTACTTTTGTGTTTGAATGCATCATGCTTTTGATTGTATCTACCACTCTATTGATCATAGAGGCTATCATGTCTTTTTTGTTGGGGGGGAGGTGATTACTCTCAGAAATAGTAATCGTTAGGCCTAAATTGGTGGTTGATTAGTTAATTTTCAGTGTTAATTCAGTAATTTAACTCTTAAAATGCATTAAATCCCTTTTGTGCACTTTTTACAGGAATCGGAGCTTAAGACAAGGCAAATGGGCAAAAATTAGGATGACCGTTCGATCGGGCCAACATATCGATCGATCGGCTGATCGATTGCATGACTTCCTGTTCGATCGGAGATCTTTGTTCGACCTTCTGCATCAAACTTCAGAGAGGTCGCTTTTCCGATCGATCGGCCGTTCGATCGGCAACGTCCACCTTCAACAGACAACACAAATGCAAACTTCATAGAGATCGTTTTTGCGTTCGATCGAGCGTTCGATTGCCATGCACATTCGATCGACCGTTCGATCGCAAGTCTCTACCGATCGATCGGTCTATACGTAGTCTAATTTTCTACAGAGTATAAAAGCTGTATACGGGGACAAAAGGGGTTGTTTAATTGGCAGATCTGGACAGTAGGAGGAGCTTTCAATATGAACTTTTAGGAGATTTTGTAAGGTTTTAGTTAGGTTTACATTAAAGCTTTGTCATCTTGTCATTTATTTTTCTTGGATTGTTGTAAATGAATGTTTATATATGAAGTGAATGTTTCTTTCTCTTTCTTGCCATTTTCTCTCACTTTCTTGTCATTTTCTCTCACTTTCCTAGCAACCAAACACTAGGTTTACTTAGTTTAATGCTAGATTTACCTTTATTTATGCTCTTTATTATGGATCTTAGTAGCTAAACATCTCTTGGATGTGGTTGTGAAGATCCACCAAGCATCTTCATGGGTTGAAAATCAGATGTATGAACTTTAAGACTATATTTCTAGACATTTATGGTTCTATTTGATTGAGTAAGAGATTCATTGGAAAACTTAGATTCATAACCCCTTTTGGTAATATTTATGCACAAATTAATATTTGTTATAGGTATTGCATATTTTTAAGGTTTGATTATAGGGTGCTAGTCATAGATTTCATCTTTATGCTCAATTAAACATGAACCCAAGCATTTATGGTAAAAATCTTCCGAATCAAGAATCCAAGGTGTGATTCTTGATTTGAGTTATAAAACTCTCATTTGAAACCCTTGTTGTGAATTGGTGGATTGAATCAACCATGTCCAAGCCCTTCCACAATTGCATAATTACTAGACTTTATTGCCTTCATTAATTATTAAGTTATTACACTAGTCATAGAACACCCATAATCTCAAAACCAACAAGTTTTCGGTCTCTTTTATGTTAGAAAAAGAAAAGAATTCTCATTTGCAATCCATAATGATAAGTTCCCGTGCTAATTGAGTTTTGTTTGCTATATTTGTAGAATTCCCTTGGGAGAGAACGACACTGGAGTTTTTCAGTTTTTATTATATCGCGACCTTCGTATTCTTGCGGAGTGATTCCAGTTGTGAAGCACATTTGGGAGCGTATCAGGAGGGTGCCCTTTGGTATCCCCAACGTCCCCGCCCGCCCCATTGGTTCTTTCTTTGCTTTGTTCTCATACATTGGGGATATTGCATGATTTTAGTTTTTTTTTTTTTTTTTGGGGGGGGGGGGGTGAGCTCTGTTTTGGGTAGTTTGTAGGATTTTTGCAGTTTTTCCTTGGTTTTTATGATTTTTTTTTGATTCACCGTTCAAACGCTAAGCCTAAGGTTTAAACACTCCACGTGAGTTCTACGCTCATTAAGGGCGTTAGAAGATCGTTCAACTGCCGTTCAAACATATAACATTTGAAGACCATTCAAATGACTGTCTAACACACTGTTTAGGTTTATATATATCCTTTTGAAAATGAGTTTAAACTCATTTTCAAATGCGTTTGAGAGTTTTTGTGAGGTTTTGAGAGCTTTTGAGACGGCGAAGCCCTGCCGAAGCTCGAGAACGGATCCACCCATCTTCACTAGCTTTCCTAGATTTTGTAGGTACTCCTTTAAAACTCTTTTAATGTTCTTTCCTATTCTTGTTTAAGGGTTTATCTGTTTTATTTCGATAGTGTATTTTGTTATGGCAGTTAGAGCTGGCTGAAGTGGCCAGTGGGCTAGAGGTAGGGGGGCCTTACTACCACCCCCTGCTTATGATGTAGGGAGATTTGTCTTAGAGGATGCGTCTGATGCATACTCGGACAGTTGGTTACAGAGGGGTAACCCCGTTGAGTATCACATGACACTAGAGCACTTCAGGGGGGGGGGGGCGAGTTTAGATGGGATGCAATTTTTTACCAGAGGGGGTTGTGTCCTTTGACCACCTTCCAGCGGATGAGTGTTTTTATTTTAATCGCCGAGTTCATGACGAACATTAGGCTGTAACTTACGACCCCGGGGCATGAGAGGATAAAGTCTTGGGTTAGGGGTCGTGATATAATTATCACCCCCTATTCTTTTGTTCATGGAAAACATTACCAAATGCCCAGTTTCATTTTCTTTCTGTAGGGGACCCGATGACTTTGAGATAGTGTCAACTGAGGTATTTCTTCTAGACACTTAGTGGTTTGCTCGGTA